>SKCR01013966.1:0-104905 GCA_019454045.1 Zanthoxylum bungeanum | reverse complement strand
TCTATGAGCGGTTCGGCCGACCGTCCCGGTCCGGCAACTGGGGGCTTAGTCTGACTCCTCCTTTTATTTCGAGAACCGATTCGGTTCGGACTCCAAGAACAACGGGTGATGGCTTAGAGGTAAGTTGTATGCCATCAAAGAGTTTGTTTAACACCGTAAATTCATCATTTGAAGATGATAGAAAAGGTGAACGATCATCTGATAGGCTCCGACCCGATAATCAAGTTTGAATTATATTGTGGGGTGAATTTTGATTCCAGCTAAATTTTTGCCACTCATATTTTATAAAAAAAAAAAAAAAAAAACTCAGCATATATCTCAATTCGATATCTCTGAATCCGATTGGGTAGGTTTGATTTATGGGACTTCTACTAGTTTTGTGTGTATATTTAGAGTTTTGTTTTCGTTTCTTTGACATTCAAAATTTATTTGTGAAAGTTCAACAAAGAATTCTGCCACAGCCCTCATTCACTGTTCATAGAAAAATAAATGGATGATCTGGTTTGTACATACATCAATTTCTTAATAGTTACTACAATTTTTACCAATTAATTCTGGTACAAAACTTTGCTTTTGTACATTAAGGTACTTCTTTTTTGTTTATTGTACCTTCAAAGTAAATTGTTTTTCATTCCGAGAAAAACTCGAATACGGATGGGGTAGAAAGGAGTTTTGAACTTAGACAGAGGAGAATGATGAGGACCCAGAGAGGCTGAAGTCAGATGGGGGATCCGAGCCTATTATACGGAGGAGTTTTCCTAATGAAGAACTTGCTATTGATGAAGTAAGTAGGTATCCCGACGCGAAGAAGAAGCGTCGGTTTTGGCAGGAATTGAATGTTTGTGGAAGTCGACTCGAGGTGGTCCATACTTACCGACCCGACCTGGTTGAATAAGGGATGGCTTGACCGAGCGCCATTTGCCTCGATATGCCGGCTCGAGGAACGGAGCTAAGATCAAGATATTTTTTATTTGCATATGACGTATGTCCTACATGGAAGTTTGAGCTTCTAGAAGGTCGATGTGACAGGAGTAAATCAACGGCTCTCATTGGGCAGAGACTATGCCAGACGAAACAGTATTGGAGTGGTTGAACCGCATGGTGTCACATCAACAGAGTGTGTAGCAGTGGCCAAAAAGTTAGAATGATAGGTTTCTGCTGACAGTGGTAGTTGAGTCAGATGCCAGAGCAACTGTTTGCTGAGTGGTTGGTGAAAATGAGCATAGAACGATGATGATAGGGTTACATGAGTTGGCGTGATGGGTTGGTGGAATAATGGATTCGGAAGCCTATATAATGGGGTTGAAGCCACTGATTCAAAGGTTAACAATTTTCGCACTTCACTATTTGTAAAAAAAACAAGAGCTTTTACACTAGTGATAGAGAGAGAAAGTCGGTCGGTACCCGACAACTTGAGAGATTTATAACGAGCTAGCCTAAGACCCGATGTGTTTTACACTCTTTCGTAAGCCTACCACAACATTTGTAACCCTGGTTGGTCTTGATCTCAAACAAGTAATATAAACAATCATCTTTCTTCCGCGGACGTAGGTTAGAATCACCTTCTGCCGAACCCCATAAATCTCTGTGATTTTCTTATTTACTTATCAAATTTATTTTGGGTTCCATATTAAACAAATAAATTCACTGTTTAAAATAGGTTTATTCGAGTGGTTGATTTTCTAAATTGTCCCATACAAAAAACAGCTGTCAATAAAAATGTCATGAACAGAAAATCTTTCTTGTAGTTTTGATGTTTCCTTAATCGTACAAACACTCTGCCGCTCAAGTTAAAGTCTACAAAAAAATCATGTAAGAAGAACTTCTCTCCCCTGAAAAACAAGAAAAGAAAAAAAATAATAATAATATTTTTACACAACAAAATAATGATAAAATTATATTCAAAATTATGTAATTTAGATTTGTTTATTAAAAAATTTACACTTAAAATCACATATTTTTTTAGTATTATTTTATTTTCGTTTTGTCATAACTCTGTACAAATATCATTGTTCTTTTTCCTTTTTAGTTTTGATTTTTTTATTAAAAAATTAACACTCAAAACTAATGGTCTGCAACAGCTTCGGGTAGACCCTGAACTGCTTGGAATCGAATCGAAAATTAAGTTCTGGAATCGAAACCGATTATTTTAGGGTAGATTTCGATTCCAAAAATATGGAACCGAAAAAAATAGGTTCTGATTCTGATTTTACACTTTAAGAAACCGGAACCTATGCATGAAATCAAAAATTAGAACCGATACTGAATTTTTCATTTAAAGGATTCTCTTTACTGATCAAGACATACTGTTTTCTTAAAGCTTGTGTCAAGATTCTCATTTAGCCGCTTAAAATAAACATTATAGAAAATTTTAATTAAAATTCTTATAACATTATTTAGCTTAAATTCACAAACAGTATCCTCAAAAGTATTGTATTACTCGTTTCCAACGATCAAAATATCTCATTCATGTATGCTTAACACTTCTAACAATAAACAAATATAATAAAATAACAAAATAATAAAAGTATAAAGAAAGCATTGATTTTTTTTTTTTCAGTATTAATCTATTGGGTTCAAAATAAAGTTTCCTGAAACCGAACCGGAACCAATGGGTAGGGTACCCTATTTAATAAGATAGATTATGGTTCACAAAATTTAAGAACCAAATTTTTTAGAATATATTTCGATTCCACCTAAACAAGATAAGATACCCTATTTTACGCACCCCTACTCAAAACTACATAATTTAATTTTTTGTTTTGTCACTATTTTTTACAAAATATCATTTTTCAAAAAGAAAAAATCCCTTATAGATCGGTCTCTGCCCTCTATTTATATGTGCTTTCCTTTGACGCGAGATTAGATTCCACATCTAATCTCAATCGTTCGTTCAATTTCAGGGACATGCCTTCTGTCCGCCTCTTTCGTTAAGTAGTTAGTAATCATACGAAAGTGTCGAAATTCAGCACATAACCATCAAAAACTTAACAAGAATATGAATCAGGATCAAGGGATGAGCGAAACTTATGCCGAATATTGAATCAACGGTCCTAAGATAAATGGGATCCATATAGGATTCACATTAGATAAATTCTTACAGTTGATTTAGTATTCAACACAAATCCAACTCAAGAACCTGATAACCAAAAACACAGTACCAGTTGATTGAAAAGAGTGGACTAAAAATGATACAATAACTTAGTTGAAATTATATGAGAGAAATGCATATTACGAAGGGTTGATGCACCAGCACAAATAAAAAATAAACAGACCAAACTCATTATCTTTTAACACACACCAGTAGTAGCTGAATTATATCCGAAATAATTTGGCTTATCCTGCACACACTTCGTGTGTGTCCTGCAAAACTTCTGGACACCGAAACCTTATTCTTTCATGGTGCATCAAGAGAATGAATGCCTCATCATTTGAAATTTTTATTAATTTCTCACTGTCATTTTTCACCATAGAAACATGAAGTGCTATAGATGTATAGCCTACTGAAGAGCTGATAATGCCAACGAAACATTCCGTGAAATACGGTCATGTATTGGCTCCTGCATGTAGAAACCAAAAAGGTCACTTGATGCCACGATATAAAGGATAACCATGAATATGATCGTACCTTAGTTGATGGAACCTCAAATCTTGATTTTGTTATTGCCTCGTATAAAAATATGTATCTGTCATTGGAGGCTAATATTAGAGCAAACTAAAGATTGACAATTCGCACTTTGAAAATGACAAAGGTGGCAAGCAACCTCATCAAGGCAAAATTTAAAAACAATTCCACACCCATCGTTTAAAATATTGAAAACCCAAAAAATCTTGGTTGACCCTGTGTTCTTACATGTAGTCTCACTCACAATGAAATAGGAAGTTTTGAAAACACAAAACAGAACCCTACATGCAAACAATAACCTGGACATAAAATATAAATCTAATGCCAATTGCCAAGAACCTCTCATATCAAGCGTCAAAGTCAATTAATACATATTGCTTGCACAGTGAGAGGACTATGCAATGTGATGTTGAGGCTTTAAGTTCGCAAGTGATTCGTACAAAATAATTTTAGAACAATCATGGGAAAGAACATAAAGGTCATAGATATTCAGTGGTCATCATTGCAGAAATTGCTAATATTAGCCAAGAAGGCATCAAATGACATCCTATGCTGGTTTAATTCCTATTGATCTTAATAACGAGACCCCATTACTAGGCAGAAATCACATACCGCCAAGCTAATTCACAAATAAGTTCTTCAGGAGCCTCAGGGAGAACCTAAAATGGCATCAGCAATTGAGATTTAGTTATACTCTAGAAGCACAAACTCTAATGCAAATATAGCTGGAAGATTTCATGTGAATTTACCTCATCTTCATAGGGATTGCAGTGATCTTTGAACCACAATCTCAAGAACTCCTAAAAATATCAAAGAATTTCAAGGTTAGGAAAATATTTACGTCCTACATAACATCAGTAGGTCCAAATTATTAACAATGTGAAAGCACATTAGACACGACACACTTGAACAAAGTTGAACGATAACAATACACAAGCACAAGTTTGCCAAAACAACCTTGTCTACATCAGCAGGATATATAAATGTAAGCAAATAAGGAATAACAATCAAGCATCACAAGTGAGCAACATACCTTATCAACATTTTCTGGTTCAAGGCCACTCTGAAAGCGTTCTTCATAGGAATGGGCAATCCAATACCTGCTTGAGTCAGGTGTATGCACCTAAAATTGCAAGAACCTGTCACTATACTTGGTATCCCAATGCAATTTATATGTGCCTGTAGGGGGGAGAGAGAGATAGAGAGCAACAAATGTTTTCGTGACTGTGATTTCTAACCTCATCAACTAAAAGAATTGAACCATCGGAGCTCTTTCCAAATTCATATTTTGTGTCAACTAATACAAGGCCATGCTCTAAAGCCACATGCTGCAATTTCAAGACATTAATGTTAGTTATAGAAAGTATGAAAAGGGTTATCAAGCAACCCTATAGTGTTAAGTGAGAAAGTATAAAAAGAAACATCCACATGGATAGGATCCACATAGATAGGACCCAAGATCCCCACATTAACATTCAGAACTCTTCAAAGTTGAACGCATAGAATCTAAAGCCAAGCAGACAGTCATAATTCGTCAATCAATAGAATTCCAGATGTGGAAAACATGTCAACCAAAGTATCTTTCTTGCTACACTGATACTCTCTAGTCTCTTCTACTACATAATTAAGGCCGGACTTTATTTTAAGAAATGGTAATTCATGAATGGGGTAAAAGATATTTCTAAACCATCAAACTTCAACCAACTCATGACAACAAAAAGTTTAAGCAGAATGTAATCACCTGTCCATACTCAAATAGGCTTAACGCTTTCCTACTTGCTTCATCAAATTCAGCTTCAGTCATCAATCCAAGTTTAACTATCTGCAAAGAAAACACATCACATGAAGCAACTTGCTGAGCAGATGAAAGGAGACCAAAATAAGTCCAACCAATTGGCCATTAGATAGAACCAATTGTTACAGATTATTTCCATAAAGCAAAAGGAAAACATTTTGCTTGATGACAAGGAGTCTCGATATTACTATTTTCATAATCTTCTTAAGTTGAAATATATGATCAAACCTCATCTGGAGTTACAGGAACATCGTGATCTTCAGCCTTTGTTGTTGGTGTGAGTATATTTGCAGGAAGCTTTTGATTTTTGACCATGCCTGTAACAAATAAATAGGGCATCAAATACTAAAAAATATAAACAGAAACTAAAAGTCGCTGAACAAATGGAAAAAAGTCGCTGATCAAATGGAAAACATACCATCAGGAAGAGCATTCCCACAATAATTTCGAACTCCTTTATTGTAAACCGTCCAAAGAGATGTATCTGTACTTCCAGTCACAAAACCTCTGACTGTAAAACACCAACATAATTAAGATCTGCTGGTAAATTCACATCAGCAGAATGCAATAGCTTCAAAAAGATAACTATATGGAAAAAAAATTGATGGTAATCACACTGCAACATGAAGATTGAAGAGTTCTCAATTATTTATCTGCTCAAACAATGCACATAGAGGAAGGAACAATTCCAAACAATAGTTTATGCTGCTGATATTTTACGTAGTGGGTTGATGTCTTGAACACATTAGTTTCGACTGGTGGCTAACATAATTTTTATCCCATGAAGCATCAATAAAATCCCTTCCCAAATTTTTCATTTAAAAAGAAACAGTTATTTGTAACTTTACGATTTCCCAAAATCAATGAAGTCAGCTGTTCCCTCAAAGAGAACTTCACCTGTGTATAACTGCATTGTTTAATAACAATGGCCAACATATATACACAGCTCTTTTTTAGCAAACCAAACCTCAAAGAGAATTTAACTTGTGTATAACTGTTTAATAACATCTTAAAATGCCCAACATATATACACAGCTCTTCTTTAGCATACCAAATACTGCCTTGAATTACAAAATTAAATATTAATGAATATTCTACACATATAAGCTAGCATTCACCATGTTAAACAAAAACTTTAAATTCAGCTGCCTCGTGACATGCTTCATCAGTTTTTAACACATATAGAGAGTGTGGTTCATTGTGTTAACAAAGCAACAGAATACCAGGAACTCGATACAGTATTCTTCAGCGCTAAACAATATTTATAAATTTAGCAACAAGAACCATGAATAAACTGTTATAGCCAAATATAAGAAATTGCCAGAAAGTCAAGCAAAAATGAGAAACAATGGCACTCACCAACAAATTCAACAGGGAAAACAGAACACTTCTTCGCAATTGTAACATTTTTATCCCGGAGATGAAATGACTGCATTCGGAATTATGTGCCTAGTTTGATCAAACCACCACAAACTCGACTCATTAAGAACCTAAAATTCATAACACCATACATTTTCAGTCATGATGTTCATTCACATCTCCTTCAAATTTAAAAAAGTTCACAGAGGAACAACAGTTTCAATAAGCTTTCAGCAAATGCTTCTTTATTGGACAAAGTAATCAAATAAACCCATATAGTTAAAACTACAAAATAAATTAATTAAATAAAAAAACAGCCACACTTACCTGGCCTTTGAAGGGAATAGAAGCAAGAATTCTGTCAAACGCACTTTGCCTGTCCGTCGTCACCAGAATTAGATAATCCCCACCATCATAAATATCTCTCACCTACAAAATTATAAATATAAAAATAAAATCATCCGATTTACAGTTATAGTCTAGAAGTTAATGTGATTGTATCCCACGTTTACCAAAACAAACCAAATAAAAATCTTTTCCCGCCATTATGCTGTCTATAATCATTGTATCCCATATTCATTTGATGAAAATTTTATAATACTTTTAATTTTTTTTCCAAAATCATTATTTAAAAGTCATGTTTACCAACAAACAAAAAAAATAAATAACTTTTAGTTCACAACATCTCTTGGGTTTAAAAGCTACAGTACCAAACAGAATTTACAATCACTTAACTGAGGCTCTATTTTCTGGGTTGCTAAACAATGAAGATTTACAAGCAAATTCATGGCGAAATTCAATGCAGGAAATGAGTAAAAGAAAATACCTTGCCCCTGGTTTTGGATTTGAGACCGGGAACAGTCAAGTGAAGATTGGTCTCAGAAAGACAGTTAGGAAGAGAGCTTTTGATGTCACCAATAAGCTCTTCTTTGCGAGTGCTGCTAACCAAAGCTTCAAGAGACAAGTGCTGTTGTTGGTTCTGGTTCTGGTTCTGGTTCTTGTTGGACATGACACAGAAAGAGATTTTTGGATAATTGTTTGATTTGGAATTGGGTTTCGTTTGAAATGAAGGTAAAGAAGAGGGCAATGAGAGTTTTGGTGCTGAGATTTTGTTGATGCGAAGTGGGGTTTTGGGAGGGTTTAAGGTTCGCATCCACTGAGCCATTATTGCTGTGAAAATTTTGTCAGAGGCCGAATGGACAAGGGTTTTGTGCTTGTTGCTCCAGCGTTCTAAGGTGCTGTTTGGTTGCTTTGTATTGAAACTAGTTCCCTTTTTTATTTTTTTATTTTTTTATTTTTCCTTTTTAGGATTCTCTATGGGTATGATTATCTAATTATTTTTGCCTAAATTGACATTTTCCTTTCTACTGTAAAGGGATCGGACCAGATCCCGTTACGGTTCAGTTTCGAACCGGAATCAATCAAAATTAGAACCGCCTGAAATTTCCGATTTCAAGAATTGGAACCATAATTTTATGGTCCGGTTTCGGTTCCAAAACTGCAAAAAATAAAATAAAATTTAATAATGAATTAGTGAAGTACGAAATTTAACCATGAAGACTTTTGATTATGTTGATATTTCTATAGAAATATTTTTTAATTTAATTTATTACTTTGCTTTTTTTTATAATGCGGTTCGGAATCGGAATCATAATTTTTTTGTTCTGTTTCGGTTCCTCTTTTTTAGCAACCAAAACCGCCGGTTCTGAAACCGTAGCCAGGCCTAATCAGACCATCCCAATTTTCCATATTTAATATACGGTGCCTATCCATAAATAAGGAAAACAAATTTACATTTGGTATTTGTATATGAAACCGATCGGAAATTCGAATATTCGATACAGATCAAAATAATCAAAAATTAAAAAAAAAATTGAAAATTTATTATCTAAAAAATTATTTTAATTTTTCATAGAGAATTATTAAAAAGACTTTTTCATCATGACTAGTTCCTAATAAGGATTAAGGACAAGCTACTAATGAGTTTGGGTGGGCACGGTTCGATCTACTTCAGTATGATTTTTAAAAAAGTTATAATTATAAATATTCGATTTTTTTTTAAAAAAAAAAAAAAAAAGTAATTGACGTTTTTAATAAAATATTTTTTAATTATTCGATTTTTAAAAAAAACTGACGTTTTTTATAATTATTTGGTTCGGTTCAGTACAATTCAGTTTTTTTTTCATTTTTTGAATAATAACAATAAAAAAATTAAAAATTAATAACATTAATTGAATTTAACATTAACTTAAGTTTTTTTATACTGTAACTCTTTTAATCATCACAACTACATTAATAAAAAAATTCATAAGTTATAATCATCAATTAAATTATTTAAAATGTAGGAAAATAAAAAGAATAATAACCAAAGTAAAAAATTATAAATATTTCATGAAATTAATCATCACTAAATACTAAATAAACTAAATAATGTAACAAATATAATTATAAAATAGTTCGGGTCAGTTTTTTAGTTAAAAAATTATTCTAATTCGATTCGATTCGATTTTTTAATTAAAATATCGAACAATTATTTTTGAAAATAAAAAACTATCACTTCAGTTCGATTTTTTCCAGTTCAATTCGATTTTTCACTTTCAATTACTTTTCTGTCCACTCCAACTAATGAGTTGTATAAATAACCCTAATTTTATAAGATTCTCCTCGTTGATTTTTTTAGAGTTCGACATGTTCACGTTAATAGTGATTATTTTTTTTATAATTTGACATGTTCAAATATATTTTTAAGTAGATAAAACGATATTGTAATTGTGATTGATATTGATACTATGATTATAATTGAGTATTTATAATTGTTATTGTAATCAAGAAATGTGATTGAGTATTGTTATGGATTGATATTTTGACTGAGAAAATATGATTGAGTATTTGTAACTATCTGTGTAACTGAGAATTGTGTATGTGACTGATATTGTGACTAGTTGTATGTGTGAATGTGACTGTTACGACATAATAATTTTGAGACTTATTTTGACGTTGTGGAAGTTCTAATTTGATAGAAGTTTCTTAATGAAAGTTGTAGGTTTGAATGTTAACGTATGTGGCATTTTATAAATTGGGATTTGAAATTCGGATGAAATAGATATGAATGTTTGAAAATGACTGATTGGTGACTATGAATATGACTGTTACAAATAATAATTTTGGGGATGATTTTGATCTTGTGGAATTCCTAATTTGACATTGGTTCCTTAAGTAAAGTTATAAGTATATATAATTTTACATGTTGTGATTTGGAGTATGAATAAAGGAGATATGAATATTTAAAAATGTTTTATCGATAATTGTGATTGTGATTGTGATTGCTATGGTATAGCAATTTTGGGGTTACTTTTGACTTTATGGAATTTCTAATATGAGATAGATTTTTTAACGAAAGTTGTAGGTATGAATGTTAATTGCATGTAATATTTTACAAATTATAATTTGGAGTCCGGGTAAATAAGATATGAATGTTTAAAGTGACTGATCAGTAATTTATAAATATAATGAGTCATTGTTGGCCTTTTTTTCATCAAAAAGTATTGACAATGGTATTTGTTTTAAAGTCAATCATTTGTAGATGAATAATATGTAATTTTTTTCTTAAAACACGTTATATTTTGTGAGATATTTATTTTTTAAAATTTAAATAAATACATACACATGTTTCAATTTTTTGTGAAACTTGTAATTATATTATTTGACTATGTATATTTATGTCTTTTATAAATGGGATGACTGAATGAGAAGAATCATTTATGCTTAGACTAAATTAGAAATGTCTTAATATATAGTTTTGGGTTTTTTTTGAAAAACCCTTAATTTTATTTACTTTTTTCTTATTTTCGGATCGGATATCCCAAATTTCTTACCATAACCAATCGAAATCATTTCAGCTACCTAATTTTCAAATAAAACTTAACCATTATACACTAAACTTTGAATATCAACTAGTCTATTTGGTAAGATATTATCGAATATTCAAAATAACCGTTCATATCACCTCCCTGATTTTAACCAAATTTTTTGATGGGTTAAAACTATATTATAAAACATAAATTAGGAAATTTAAAAAAAAATTAAAAAAAATAGACACACATATTTTTATATATAACTTAAATATTTTTAAGCTTTTTCATCAAGTCATTTAGTGGATTATATTTAAGTATTGCCACTTTTAAAAGCATATCATGTCACATAATCACTATAATTTATTTTATTGATATTAAATTACAAAAGTAAAGATTAAAAAATCATAATCCCATAAAATTACAAGACTTATTAAAATAAGAAATTTGTTACAATAATAAATATATAATAATTACTTTTTATTATAAGCCATTACATTTGATATAGCAATCATTTTTTATATTGACATTTGTCATTGAACTGCCTTATGATGCATGAAGTACACTTGTCACAAAACATGATGAAATATACTATTAGGTGTGATTACTTCTGTTATTAAGCATGCTAAATCAAGCTTGCATGTTAAGTTAAATGCATTGCCACTAAAGTCCACTAATTTAGGATTACGATGTATGGTTTCACGTATTCCAGAGTACCGTTATACATATCGAAGTAGTTCCATTCCATGCCTTGACTGATCAGTAATTTATGGAGTAAATGTGTTCCAGAATGAATTTGCTTCGGAGTCAGTTGACCTCAGAAAGTCTTGAATTCAGAGTGAGTTAACATCAGAGTGACATTAGGAGCTATGTCCGAGCTTTTACAGAGGTTTGTTGTACGTTTAATAATATCATGGCATGTGTGGATGTTCTATTGGACCTACTTATGTGATTGTGCAATACATTTTCTCTAAGGAAACTTGTTGAGAAAAATTCATTAATAGAGTAATACGTGGCGAAAAAAATGGGGCTAATATTAAGCACCTACAACCGTTGATGTGTGTGTATCAAAGACACCCTTCAAATTGACACAGTAAATAATCCTTGCACAACAAAAAAATCAAGCTGATATCGACAAACAACAAATAAGATACATGAATTTTAAGGTCAAAATAGACATCATGAATTATACCAACACCTACAACTCCTTGAATAAATCTTCAAAATATCTCAGAACACAAAATAAACAAATACAGTGATAATATATAACGCCGCTGTTGGAAATTCTTCTAAAATATTCATTAAGGGTAATTCTGTCATTTTGTTGCATTGGGTGCTTGTGAGGGGTACAACCCTTTATAGGGTTGTACCCCACCCCAAATGGTGCCCTATTGGCACCCTTCCATGCCTTATAAAAGAGGCAATATATCCAATACAAAAAGAGAGAAAGAAAATCCGAATTGGATTAGAGCCATTTCGTTTTTATTGTTTGGTTTTTGAGAGACAGAGTTCCACCATTCTTCTAGTTCAAACACTTGTCAAGGAGTGCACCTTGGCCAAGAAGGAACCAAGTTATCCTGGGAGAACATTGGTCAATTGTGAATCCGTGAAGCACCTGTGACGGGGCCAATAAGTTCTTAAGGACAGAGAGAGATCTCGACTTGGATTCGTCATTGCATTTAAAAGGTTTTTCTTAATTATCAAGTTTCAAGGTTTCAAGGGTTTATGCATATTAGATCTGATTTCCTGGTTTGATTTGGTTGTTTGCATGTTAATTGATGTTTAATGACACTAAATTGATAACAATCTTAAGAACTTATTGGATTCTAGTGTTGTTAGATAGTAATTTGCATGCTAGGGTAGAAAACTTTCTGGGAAAATACGAACTGTGCATGAAAAACCCGTAGGGCGTTCGAACGCCCGACGCACGCGAAGGCAAAAATCTGAAAATTTGTAAGAACGTTCAAACGAGTCTTCAAACGCAACTCGAACGCAAGCCTTCTGCCTAAGAACGTTCGAACGCGTCCTAAACGCAACTTGAACGCAAACTCTCTGGAATCATTCCGTTCGAACGCCTTCTCGAACGCTATACGAACTTGAACTCTCTGGAATCATTTCGTTCGAACGCGTTATCAAACGCTACTCGAAGGTGAACTCTCTGGAAACACATCGTTCGAACGCGTTGTCAAACGCAACACGAACGCACCCACACTGCCAGTCTCGTTCGAACAAATATACGAACGTGACACTAACGAAATAGACCTGTAATTATTATAACCTTCAAACTAAAATTAATATAAACTTAGTAAATCATATACTGTAACACATTAATCTTGGTAGTATAGATTTAAGTTATTATTAGGTTGTTCAATTATCACAAGCATACACATAGTGATAAAGTTGAAGTTGATTGTGTATTGCATACTTGGGTGAGAATTTAAAGTGTGGTCTTACTCAAGAAATTTCATCCAATCTTTATTGACACTTACACATATCTACACATATTGTATATTGTCTACACTATTGAAGAAAGTGTAGTTCTGGGTTTGAATTGCTAAAAGATCCTATTGAAAAAGTGTTTAAAGAATTCTGTCAAAAGGACGATAAGAGCCTAAGTGGTCAGGGATTTAAGTGGTTACTCCGGACCCCCCTCGTCCTCTGGGAATATTCGTTTATTCATTTTTCTAAAGAATCTTTAGTTGAAATTCAAGGACTTGTTTTATTGGAACCACCGTCCAATAGAACAATAAGTGGGAACCTAGTATATCACTTTGAACAAGATCATTCGTTGATCGTTGTGCAATTCGTCTTTTGTAGACTAATTGACCCATTTTGGATTTTCCAGTTACAAATGGCTAGCGGAAACATCACAGTACCGGTCTCTCATGGAGAAAAGCCGGAGAAATTTGGTGGGGAAAATTTCAAACAGTGGCAGAGCAAAATGCTGTTCTACCTGACAACTCTCTAGTTGGCTAAATTCCTCAAAGATCCTCCGGGTCCTGTGGAGGGTGAATCGGAAAAGGCCAAGGAAGAGCGAGAACAGACATGGATGTCTGGAGACTTCTTATGCAAGAACTACCTTTTGGGTGGTCTTGACAATACCTTGTAGAATGTGTACCAAGGCATGACTTCTGCGAGATTCTCTGGGAATCTCTCGAGAAGAAGTATAAAACCAAGGATGCCGGACAAAAGAAGTTTGTCGTGGGTAGGTTCCTGACTATAAGATGGTAGACTCAAGGACGGTGATGTCTCAGTTGGGTGAACTGCAGTTGATCATTCATGAAATACTGGATGAGGGTATGAAACTCTGTGAGATGTTTCAAGTTGCCGCCATAATTGAAAAGTTGCCTCCATCATGGAAGGACTTCCAGGAGCTATCTGAAACACAAAAAGAAGCAGATGAGCCTTGAAGACCTTAGTGTTCGATTGAGAATCGAGGAGGACAACAGGATGTCCGAGAAGGCCACTACAAGACTATGGAGTCTAAGGCCACCATCATTGAGGGTGTAAAGGGTAGCAAGACGAAAGAACAGTGGAGCTGATTCTTCGAACAAGAAGTTCAAGGGGAAATGCTACAACTGTGGAAAGAGCGGTCATATGTCAAAGGACTGCAGAAACAATAAGTCTCAGGATAAGGGCAAGAAAAAGAAAAATGAGGCCCATGTCACTGAAGATGCAGCTGACTGATGAGATCTCTGAGATGGAACTATCAGCAGTGGTAACCGAAGCCAACATAGTTGGGAATCCGAGAGAATGGTGGGTAGACACTGTGACTACTCGTCATATCTGTGCAGATAGCAAGATATTTTCCATGTACCAGAAGGTCGATGGCGGCGATCATCTGACAATGGGAAACTTGTCTACCTCTCAGGTGGTTGGACAATGCACAATGGTTCTGAAGATGACATCCGGAAAGGAGCTAACATTGAGAAATGTACTGCATGTTCCAGATATTCGGAGGAACTTAATCTCGGGCTCTCTTCTTAGTAAGGCTGGTTTTAAGCTTGTGTTTGTTTATGATAAGTTTATAATGACTAAGAATGATATGTATGTAGGAAAATGTTACCTAACTGAGGGCCTTTTTAAGCTAAATGTAATGACTGTCAATCGTGCTATAATAAAGCTAGTACTTCTGCTTATATTATTGAGTCACAAAATGTATGGCATGGGAGGTTAGGACATGTTAATTATGATACCATGCGTAAACTAATTAACATGGACCTTATACCTAAATTTGCAATTGATAGCCAACATAAGTGTGAGGCATGCGTTGAAGCAAAAAAAATACATCGAACATCATTTCATTCTGTTGAACGCAGTTCTGAACCTTTAGAACTTGTACACACTGACGTGTGTGACATGAATATTGTGCAAACAAGAGGCGGTAAAAAGTACTTTGTCACTTTTATCGATGACAGCACAAGATTCTGCTATGTGTACTTGCTGAGAAGTAAAGCTGAAGCTATTGAGAGATTTGTACACTATAAGAGCGAAGTTGAAAATCAACTTGGCAAGAAAATCAAAAGAATCAGGAGTGATAGAGGTGGTGAATACCTTTCACCATTCGGTGAATATTGTTCTGTGCACGGAATTATTCACTAAACCACTGCTCCTTATTCTCCTCAACAGAACGGAATTGCGGAGCGTAAAAATGGAACGTTGAAGGAAATGATGAACGCCATGTTGACAAGTTCGGGTTTACCCCAGAACTTGTGGGGGAAGCCTTGCTTTCCGCGAACTACGTTCTAAACAAGCTTCCTCACAGAAGGTTGGACAAAACACCATATGAGTTGTGGAAAGGTTTCGTACCTTCCTACAAATACCTAAAAGTGTGGGGGTGTCTTGCCAAAGTAATGGTTCCTAAACCTAAGAAGGTTAGAATATGACCCAAAACTGTTGATTGTATATTCATTGGATATGATCGCAACAGTAGTGCGTATCGATTCTTGGTACACAAGTCTGAGATTCTTAACATCAATCCGAACATGATAATTGAGTCAAGGAATGCGATATTTTTTGAAGAGACGTTTCCTTGTAAGGAAAGAAAAAGAACTGAGTCTCTCAAAAGAACAATTGATACTGTCAATGACAGTAATCAGGTTGACCAAGAATCAGATCAACGTGAAAATGTTGAGACAATCGAGCCTAGACGTGGTAAAAAAACTAGAACGTCTAAGTCGTTTGGTTCCGATTTTCTGACATACTTGTTAGAAAATGAGCCTCAAAGTTATAAAGAAGCTGTGTCTTCTCCGGAGGCACCTCTGTGGAAAGAGGCTATTAACATTGAGATTGATTCAATCCTACATAACCATACTTGGGAGTTGGTTGATCTTCCTCCAGGTTGTAAGCCGCTGGGCTACAAATGGATATTCAAACGGAAGATGAAAACATATGGATCAATAGATAAGTATAAGGCAATACTTGTCATAAAAGGTTATAGACAAAAGGAAGGCATTGATTACTTTGACACCTATTCACCAGTGACTCGTATCACATCGATAAGAATGCTCATAGCCTTAGCAGCTATATTTGGTCTTGAAATACATCAAATGGATGTAAAGACGGCATTCTTGAATGGTGAATTGGATGAAGAGATTTACATGGAACAACCAGAAGGGTTTAGTGTTCCTGGACAAGAACAGAAGGTGTGCAAACTTGTAAAATCCTTGTACGGATTAAAACAAGCACCTAAACAATGGCATGAGAAATTTGACAAGGAAATGTTGTCAAGTGGGTTCAAAACCAATGAGTGTGATAAATGTGTGTACACCAAATCAACTCAAAAATGATATGTTATTGTGTGTCTCTATGTAGACGATATACTGATAATTGGTAGTAATCATGAAATGATTCAGTCTACCAAAAACGTGTTATCCAGCAGTTTTGATATGAAAGATTTGGGAGTAGCTGATGTGATACTAGGAATTAAGATTTCTAGGACATCAGATGGATATATATTATCTCAGACTCATTATATTGAAAAGATACTTGATAAATATTTCAAAGGGGATCAAAATGTGGCTAGATCCCCTGTGGACCCAACTCTTCATCTATCAAAGAATACTGGTTCAAGCGTATCGCAATTAGAGCATTCGAGAATCATCGGAAGTCTGATGTATCTCACGAATTGCACAAGACCTGATATCGCTCAAGCTATAAACCGGTTTAGCAGATATACGAGCAATTCAGGACATAACCACTGGAAAACCATAGTAAGAGTTTTGAGGTATCTGAGAGAAACTTCAAAATATGGGCTATATTACGAGAGATATCCAGCTGTACTAGAGGGATACAGCGATGCTAACTGGATATCTGATACGGTGGATTCCAAATCTACGAATGGATTTGTTTTCACACTTGGTAATGCAGTTGTGTCATGGAAATCCTCGAGGCAAACATGTATTGCCCGGTCTACTATGGAATCTGAGTTCATAGCGTTAGACAAAACAACGGAAGAAGTAGAATGGCTTAGAAACTTCCTAGAGGATATTCCTAGTTGGCCCAAACCGGTGCCAGTGATTAGCATACATTGTGATAGCCAATCGGCTATTGGGAGAGCCCAAAATACAATGTATAATGGTAAGTCTCGACACATACGTCGGAGACATAATACCATATGTCAACTACTCTCAAGTGGCATAATAACGATCGATTATGTCAAGTCAAAGGAAAACCTAGCGGATCCACTAACTAAAGGTTTACCTCGAGAGCAAGTTGAGAAGTCATCGAGGGGAATGGGCTTGAAGCCTATAATTTAAGAATTGTCACTGTGGAAACCCAACCTAGCTGACTGGAGATCCCAAGATCTAGGTTCAAAAGGGACAACATAAACTTTGTGCAATTCAAAACAAGCACTGAAGAGTTTTGTACTCTTTCCCATTCCGATAATGACGCTAAGTGCTGTCTGTCATTGGTTAGGATAAGCTAAGGCTTTTAATGATCACTATATTAGGAGATGAGTCCTAATGAGGGTAAAGACATATTACCTCTGCATAGTAGATCACCTATTTCAAGTAAGAAGTGAGGCCGCTTCCATGTGAACTTTTAAAGGCGGGTTACCCTAAAGTGCTTGATGAATCCGGGACCGTTGTTCAGGGCCGAAATGAACACAACCGTAGAACGGAAAAATGGTCGAATTAAAGCTGTGTGTTGGCAGTTGTCTTGGTTTACACCAACGACAGAACAGTTCAAGACTATGGGTCATTGGTTTGCCAAGTAAATCCGATTGTCACTCACTAGGAAAGGTTCAAGGCGAAAGCTACCTATTTCGATGCAGCTTTAGTTCATGGTAACTCTCTCGAGTGTCTCCGTGAATATTTGAAGAATTGTGGGGGATTGTTGGAAATTCTTCTAAAATATTCATTAAGGGTAATTCTGTCATTTTGTTGCATTGGGTGCTTGTGAGGGGTACAACCCTTTAGAGGGTTGCACCCCACCCAAAGGGTGCCCTATTGGTACCCTTCCATGCCTTATAAAAGAGGCAATATATCCAATACAAAAGAGAGAAAGAAAATCCGAATTGGATTAGAGACATTTCGTTTTTGATTGTTTGGTTTTTTAGTGAGAGAGTTCCACCATTCTTCTAGTTCAAACACTTGTCAAAGAGTGCACCTTGGACAAGAAGGAACCAAGTTATCATGGGAGAACATTTGTCAATTGTGAATCCGTGAAACACCTGTGACGGGGCCAATAAGTTCTTAAGGACAGAGAGAGATCTCGACTTGGATTCGTCATTGCATTTAAAAGGTTTTTCTTAATTATCAAGTTTCAAGGTTTCTAGGGGATCTGATTTTCTGGTTTGATTTGGTTGTTTGCATGTTAATTGATGTTTAATGACACTAAATTGACAACAACCACATCAAACTCAGTTATGGACACATAGATCCGGATGAAATCTCATTAATAAAAAACAATAATATAGGTAAGGATGACAAAAATCCCCACGGGTTCGGAGCTCCGTAGGGATCTATCCCCATTGGGACGGATTCGGAGTCCAAAACATATAAAAATCTGAATCGGGTCACGTTCGAGGCTCGATTCAATTTGACATATGAATCGAGGACAAGTTCAGGTCCCCATAAAATTTCCAATTTTAAATTAAAAAAATGTATAGACAACAAACAAAAATTAAATTGTTATATTTTAAGATTTTCATATAAAAATTGAAAATTAATAATAAAGTAAGTGAGGATCGGATATCCATGTATTCCTCATCTCTATTCATGGATAATGAAGAATATCTTCATTCGAAAATTTCGAATCATGATCCCGTCCCAAAACCGCCCCATTACCCTTCCTAAATATAAGGGTCTTAATATATATTCTTAAAAGCTGAACAAATTTAAGGGGAAACTCGCATAACCATATTATGTTCTAAAAAATTCATATTTCCAGTATAAAAAAAAAAGGGAAATTCATTTTAAAAAAAAAATTAAATGGTGTGTAAATTCAAATAATTTTGTTATCTTCTTATTCTCAAATATTCGAACCTAAAAAAAGAAAAATTTATAGATATTTAAAAACCAATTCGACGAATAATTATTAAATATAATAACGAATCGGGTATAATACGTGAATGTCAATATTTATATCAATCTCATTTAATTAACGAACCCACTTCTAACATATCAGACCCCGCAAATCCATCATCATTTATACAAGAATTTTACCTCTATTTTAACAAAAATAATTATACAATTATCCGTCCATAATATATCGGCACATCCTAATAGTTATGCCTAAAAAAGAACACTCTTGAAGTCACGGAGATGAAAAGCTCATGCTTGAGCCCGTGAATAACCGTGATATTATGTTTCTACCGCAATCATTTTCGATAAAATCGTAAATTAAACTAAACTCCATCAAAGAGAACTACCATCTGAACTATATCATTTGCATACGTTATAAATATCTTATCTCCAAATCCTATGATCGGAAATTTCTAGAGTTTCTTGTTCGCGTCGATGCATTTGGGTTTCAGATTTGCCAATATTCCGTTCTGGGTTCCCCCTTTAACTGTTAGGGTTCGCCCACGTTAAAGGTTGATTCGTTTTTTTATTTGTTTAATTTGCTAATTCACTGCAAAAATGGGTTCAATTTCAAGGTGCGTTCTTTACCCTAATTTTTTTTAAGTTGTTTATTTTTTGATCTTTTGTTAACGATTAATGAAAAATTTAGTCGGTGAACAAAAACCAATATACCAATTTTTTTGGAGTTAATGTATCTAAAGCATAAGATTAGTTTAACTAAAATTGTATTATGTTTGGGTAATTGGGTCAGAGGTGATTTTTTTTTTTTTTTTTTTTTTTACGTTTTATTTTAATATGTATGACCGATCCCTTAAATTTTGTTACAGGGAGAGGACTCGGATGTGAATTTTTTAGCAAAGTGGATTTTTTGGTTCAATTGAAGCAATTTGGATGTAGTACAGGTATTGTTTCAGATAATAATTTTAATGTACTCTAGACATTATTTCAGATAGAGACTTTTTTTTTTATTTGATCTGATGAGGAAGAAGAGAAAAGGAAGTGAAACTGATGCTTGTAAGAATATTCCTAACGAGGATGAATTGGAACGAAGCCGTGATTCAAGATCATCCAATATTAGGTCTCATTATTCATTAGAGGATTACAGTAGGCTAAGAAAGAGGTGCAAAGAAGATGCGAGCACCCAACCTATTGGTTCATTTAAGAGTAGGCTTGCAGGTATTGCAACTGCCCCACCTTGTGGTGCCTCGTCGTCTTTGGTGCCCCCTGGACGAGGACTTAAGAGGAAGATAGGGTGCATAGACATGAATACTCAAATGGGTAGGAAGAATAAGATGGAGGATGACTATATTAAAGTAGAGATTATTGGGCATGGGAAGTTTGGGTATGTTTGGTTGTGTAGGTCTAAGGCTAGTGGGGCAGAGTTTGCATGTAAGATTTTGCGCAAGGGAGAGGAGACTGTTCATAGGGAGGTGGAGATAATGCAGCACTTATCTGGTCATACTGGGATTGTGACATTGCATTCAGTGTATGAGGAAGCAGAGTTTTTTCATCTTGTGATGGAGTTGTGCTCTGGGGGGCGATTGATTGATCAGATGGTGAAGGTGGGTCAGTACTCAGAACAACGTGCTGCCAATATATTCAAGGATGTGATGTTGGTTGTTAAGTATTGTCATGATATGGGGGTTGTGCACAGAGATATAAAGCCCGAGAATATTCTGCTTACCACCTCAGGGAAAATAAAGCTTGCTGATTTTGGCTTGGCCATGAGAATTTCAAATGGTAAAGATTCAACACCTGCTTCACCAGAATTCACGTTTTTGCTGTAGTACTATCTTTACTCATTTGTTTCCGACAATGTTCTATTCTTGTAAAGTTTTAAGGAAATGGTAATTCATGTACCAAACAAATATTCTGGAAGCAACAACAATCCAGATAGGCAATAAAATGATGAAGCATGCTTATTTAAAAAGAGAGAAAGGGTAGTTAGGTAGACAACATGGTGTACATATGCAAGATTATGTTGACAAACTAGCTGCGAATGATATTTTTGTTATCGTCCGTACCTAATAGCATTAGGCTTCAGAATGTGAATTTTACTAAAAGAATTGTGATAGCATTTTATTTTTATAGTTAGGACTTGAAAGTAATTAGCTTTACATAGCAAGTACTTAAGCCTGTATGTTCATCCATCTTTGATATTGTTTCCCGTTCTAGTAGTCTGAATGAGAATATGATAAGGAAAAGAAAGCTAAGGAAAATATTTCTTGAACTTCATGTAAAAATGGGAATGTTTTGATTGTTTATGAACCAGGTCCAAATTCTACTTGGCTGACTTATGACTAAATATTGTGACTATAAAGTTTGGAATTTTTAGTGCTTTCATGGTTCTCTTAAAATCTGCATGGGAATATTAAAAATGAAGTCCTCACAGGAGTTGCTGTATGATATATATTAAGCATATGATCAGAGTTTGAAAAGGAAAAAGATTCAGCGAAATGTATGTATAGTTATTCTTAAATAAGACTAAGGATTTTCTCCCTTTACTTGAAACTCTTTACTCTTGTTTTCTTATCTCTTTTAAAGCTCTTTAGTGCTTTTCTTCATATTACTTAACTGTTGATTGGAACTTGGAAGAACATCTGAAGATAAATGTTCATTAATGGCATAATTTCCTTGAAGTTTTAGTTAGAAACATTTTGCCGTCCATAGGTCTGTAGCTTATAAGCTGAAAGCTTTGGCCCGTGCTTCTATATTGACACATTTACTACTGTTGCAGGTCAGACTTTGACTGGTTTGGCTGGAAGTCCGGCTTATGTTGCTCCTGAAGTTCTGTCTGGAAATTACTCTGAGAAGGTTGATATATGGAGTGCTGGTGTTCTCCTGCACGCTCTCTTGGTTGCCTGTCTTCCATTTAAAGGAGACTCCTTAGAAGCAGTTTTTGATGCAATCAAGAATGTAAAGCTAGATTTTCACTCAGGGATATGGGAGACAGTATCGAAACCTGCACGGGATCTGATGGCAAGAATGCTGACACGGGATGAATCGGCAAGGATAACAGCTGATGAAGTTCTAAGTAAGCCCCTGATGCGGTTCAGTTTCCAAAACTTTTAAAATTTGTATGACTATCATTATTAGCAGAACATGACCTGATTTATATTCCAAGCATACTTCAGTGATTCATTAAATGTTTTCCATCTCACGTGCTCTCCTTCTAAATAGTAAATATATTGAAAGCATTTTCTTTCCTCCATCTTAGTCTCACATATGCACTGTTTGTCCCATCATTCTGAGCATTTATTGACTTATCTTATGCCAAGATATAAATATAACTTATAACTTATCTTGTTTTCCATTCACTTTGTTTCATCACTATCGTCATAAATCATTCCTTGTTCCGAGTAATAGCAGAATTCAGGATTAGTAAGTTTATCATTTGTTCACTTGATTGACAACAAATGTTCTTTCAGGGCATCCGTGGATATTGTTCTACACTGAGCGCACATTAAGAACATTAACCATCAAGTCAAAGTTGAAGAACCAAGTTGGAGCATCTCACCGCCAACCAACTATTCTTCCTGGAATTGAGTCTGATGAAAACAAGATAGATGGTGTCTCACGTAACGAGGATTCGCATGAGCTTTCATCATCCAGAATTTTGAACTGTGAGTCAGAGGAGCAAGATGAAGGTGATTTGGTGGATGCGCTAGCAGTGGCCATTTCCAATGTGAGAATTTCAGAGCCAAAGAGGAGCAGACTTTGTGGTCCCACTGGCCCAATAGAGCAGCAGTGTTCATCTAACTTGACGGCTAACACACTCTGTAGAGCATTTTGATCCTGCTGACAGACAAACTGACACTGATGGAATCTTTATCTCCACTGTTTTTTGAGCTGGGGGTTTGAGATTAACCTGCACTTATACGATCTTCAGTGGCAGACGATGCTTACAGATCAAGATAACCAATCTGGTAACTGTGCTGTCATCTCTTATCAATTACAATAGATATGTCTTTTTTCACATTTATATTTACTATGCTCATCTAATAATTGTTCTAGCCTGGTTATCTGTACATAATATGTAAATAGAATGTTTGCGAGTATATTATGATTTTTCTGGTTCTAAGACATTGAAATGTAATATTCAAGGTGTCTCAATCTCGAGGTTAGTTCATTAAATTCTCTAAACTAAGGTTCTTGATATCTTTCACTTTCTCCTCACTTTCATCTCAAGAAGCCTATGGAGATTGAGATCAGTCCCAAAGCTTTAACCAAGCTGAAGAGTTCTTGTCGATCCACTGAACTCTTGATATGCTTCACTTCACCATTATTCATGATCCTTATCCTTTTCTATATATAAACTTCTTTCAATTCTTCAAATTCATATTTTCCCACTTCTGCTTCTGGGACCTTTTTGAACAAATCGTAAGGGCTAGCAATCGAGTCTGTTTTGGTGAGTCGGGGCTTCAAGAATTCAAAATCAGACACTTTGTTGTTCATCTCTCTAACTCGGTACTGATATTGTCTTTGTTCTTGTATATGTCGATGATCTTTTGGTTACGAGAAGTAGAGAAAGTATCCTGAAGATGAATCAAACAACATAGAACATAATTCGCACTAATAGAAGTTCAAAACTTCAAATGGATAATAGAGCTTATATAAGTAGAGTTTCTACTAATATAGCCTCTCTAAAAATCTAGTTTTTGAAAAAAAAAATGTTTTTAGTTTGGGATTGTGCAGTAATGAGGAGAATCTACTAGCTAGATTTGGGAAGTCATTGAGATTGTGCAGCAAGTTCCAGATGAAGAGAAGCCACTAGCTTATGTTGACAGTGTAATTGATAGGGTTTTGCCTATTTACATTGAATCCAAACTAGAGGAAGAGTTTTCTTTCAAGAAGAGGAGAATGATGTAGCGTTTATTTTAAGTTTATGTATTATAGGAAGTATTTTTAATTTTTATCAACTAGATTTTATTAGAGTGCTATTAGGTATGTTATTTAACTATTTAAGTCTTTTTATTCTTTCTTAATAGGATCTATTTCCATATTTTAGTTTACTTAGGTAAGTAGGTTTTCTCTAAAGTTTTATTTTACATGTTTGAGAAGACATTTGGATAACTTTGTCTTCACATAATTGTTTCGCTTTGAGATGTTTATCAAAATCTCTCATCTCTTGGTGTACAAGGAAATTTTTCGTTGTAGAGTTGCTTGGATTATAGCATAATCCAACCCAGAGCGCAATCTATTTAGATTAGAATGTCATCTATTCTCATTTGCATAACGTTAAAATGTTATTACATCTATTTTATTTCTACTTCCACTTAAATCGGAGCTTTTCGAGTTTTGGTGTAAAATATTTCATATTTGTTACATTTACAAGTTCTTAATGGTACAAAAATGACATTTTATGTTACAAGTGTGAAGCTTATCCACCCGCCAAAAAAGAAAAATATTCTTGTAATGATAAGAGTGCTGCACAGTAGGGAAATTTGGATGCAGTGGGTTGTGTTCAGTTTTTATAATTTTCTGTCGTGTTTATTTTTTACTAACAATGAACAGTTAAGATTCAATTATATTTAAACCATTATCTAATAAGGCAATAATTATCAATCATAATACAGAATTCAGCTCAGTACCGAATCAAAATTTAGAGTAGAGACCGTACATAAGATTATAAACATTCTAGATTGCTGTTGATAAAAGGTTTTGACCAGAACTGGCATTTGGCTAGCTATCCATTCAACCCATGCACCCTTTTTTGTGGGCTTAATTTAGAGCAGTTGCCACAATGAGTTTTTGGCAGTTATGATGGTAACTTTATTAGTGGATCTTTTAACTTATCCTAGCAATAAGTGGATAAAATCACCTATTTCTTCCTCTGTGAAACAGGTGTACTTAGAAAAGCTTGTTTCAGTTTAATGGAAGCTTCTTAGTTACTAATACCAGTTTAGCTTCAAAGTGAGTACTGTGAATGTTGATTCTGACCAAACTGGGATCCACCATTAAAGCAAAGTCGGTGAGTTTTTCTTTTGACCACCTCAAGCTAAATTCTGACGCTTGCTTTTTTTTTTTTTTTTTTGAATGGCCAAGTTAGTGCAAAGTGATCACACCTCTTTTCAGTGAGTGGAAAATCAAAGATCCCAGGGGTTTACGGTGAAATTCAAAGACACCGTTACACAATCACTCAAAATATCCAAGCACTGGAGGTCTTAAGGTATATTTAGTTTTCTTTTTTTCCACATAGAGATTATTTTCAGAATTCAAACTCGTGATTAAGCATATAATAAATTAATAGTTAACTATCGCACTATACTTGATTTTCATTGACCAAATATTTTTAGTTCTAAAAGAGAAATGATTAGAAGATTCCCTTCCTCTCTTCTAAGTCAGTTCAGTGTATCTAAATAAAGGCAAATGACCCTAGGAGCCTGTGGTTTTAACTTCCCTCAATTCATAACTTCTAAGCATTTTGAAAGTGATTAGGGTTCCCTTTGAAGACCAATAATCTCTCAGAAAGTATCACTGCAATAAAAAACCATTAACTTTGCTTGCTTGTTTGATGAAATAAGTGGCCATGGCCTGAACAAGTTGAAGAACATGTTATTCATTGGAATGTAATTCTTTGCTAATGTTGTTCTTTTATGCACATCACTTTCCCCATTGAAGAATTTAGCTCTCAGGTCAGAATAATTTGAAAGAGAAGAAGAATCTCCCATCTTTTCAATCACTTTAATCACAATGAGTCCAATGTTTGATAACTTTCTAAAAATTCGGTGGTGAATATATCCTGAAGCTACCCTGTGAAAACAACAAACAGACTCTTTGTATCCTTGTTTTTGAATTCACAATGAAAAATGGAATATGCTTTCATCTAGCTTGATATATTTTGATTTCGATAGATCTTTGTTTTGATGATTGGGACTGGATTGAGGATAATGTGCCCAAATTGCATGTATGGAGAAGTATAATTAGGGATGGCAACGAGTATGGTATGGTACGGGGATGTCAATATCCGCATCCGTCTCGTTCAATCAACGAGCATCCCTAATGTACCGGGTCCCTTACGGATCTTCGTTCATAGAGATTTTATCTCTATTTGAACGATTATGTCAATATCTGTATCCGACCAACTAACGAGTATATAAAATTATTTCTTTATCCGTCCTCTAACATATTGAACTCCCATCTCCACAGAAGAAAAATCTTAAGAGTATTATATATATTTTGAAATCTTATCATGTATTGACTTTTTGTTATCTGGTCAAGACATTAAAAGAATCTAATAGAAAATGTGGAAATGCACGCGGAGTACCTAAAGTTTTCATCAATCATTATTTGATATAAGAAAGTGTTTGGTACTCTTTTTAACACACTCTTTTATTGAATTTTGGTCACGTGTACCTCGTAATTAATTATGTAAAAGTAAATACAGTGCTACTCAGAAGATTTTTCCTCCAAACTTTAGATATCCATAAAACTTTTTGACCGACTATACAAAACAAACATTTAAAGTGGGGTTTGGATTTAGGGTAGGTACATAATGGTGTCCCTCAATGAGCATATGGAATCACCCCTTTGTGAGAAGGGCACTCAAGAGTCCTGCTTGGCCAGTGAAACTGTGCTTGTGAGAGAGATGGAACTTTCCCCTAATTATATTTTTAACTCTATCTTTCAAAAACTTGAATTCCGGTGATACATTTTTTATTTAGATGTTTGAAAATCAACTCGAATACATCTTTGGGGTAAAATTATGTATCCGGGTATCTCTTTAAGTGAAGTGTAGTGAATAAATGGTTGTTCATAAACAATATTTATGTAGTTTTGATTTATGTTAGAAAATAATTACGATATGTTTTTTTTTTTTAATATATAGATGATGGGGAGAAATTAAAATTTTTAATTTTTACAAGATTCAATTTTGAAAGAAATCACAATTAATAATTGTCATTTTTTTTATCATTAATCAAATAATTAAAGATGTTATTTTGACCAAACCATAATTTTATCACCCATCACAAATCAATTATCAAATCACAAAACCAAAACCAAACAGTAATTAAATATCCAATGATGACTTCTAGCTTTGTTTTGATTGGTTTCTTAGCGAGGGAGAGGCAAAAAAAAAAAAAAAAAAAAGAGTGCATTATTAGATTTGATACTTATCCTCCGACTATGGTTTTAGAATTTGAAAATTTTAGTAATAATTGAAATGGTTAATATTTTGACTGTCATCGTCCCCAAGTAGCGTGTCTTGGTGGTGTAGGGTTCCAGGTTTGACCTTCAGATCCTGGGTTCGAATTCAAGGAATGCGTTTCTTATAAGAGTCTGGGACAACCGGAATTTTTACCTGCTCCGCTTAAACCCATAATGGGTGGTTTGGCAGTGGATTTTCCAACAATTTCAAAAAAAAAATTTGACTTTCTTCGACCCATTCCTAACATCAAGTCACATTCTTTTATTATTAGACAGGCTAGAGTAAATGAGAATTGCGTTGATGAAATTCTTTATCAAATTTTTTTATCTTCTCAATGATAAAAATGAGGATAGATTGATGTTTTCATTAAGTTGAAAATGTGTTGAAGATAATCAAAATATGATAAAAATATTTATTCATAAATAAAAAAAAAATTTAAAATGGAATGTTTATAATCATAATTTTAAGTCGTATCAATAATTATCACAATAAAGAACTATATTATGAATTATCCTTTTGTCTATTATTGACAACTTGATTTAACAAAACATGAACCATTCTTTATTTGACATTTAGAAGCTTGCATTAACAATTATGCTTCACTTGTCAAAAAGAACAATTCTAGCTCACATCCTAGAAAAATAGATCTTCACTGTCAAACATAAATTAGCTGCATAAAATTTGACACTTGGGGTAACATCCAAAGTCTATATGTAATCAATCATGGAGATGGCTTTCATTTTGATATTTGATAATTAATTTACCCAAATGGTGCAAGCAAGACTCAAATAGCGTGGTTTAGTGGTGTATGATTCAGGATCTGATATTTAGATTCTGAATTCAAATTCATTGGTGTGTTTTTTTATAAGAATCTGAGACGGCTGAAGGTTTTATCCGCTCCGTTTAAACTCAAATCGGATAATTGAGATCCACATGCATGTATATATCTAGTGACAAAATATCTAATAGAAACTTCACATGATGTTATCCATATTAGGTGATTGTTAAGTCAAACATAAATTAGGTTTGTGTCAAAACCGTTTGCTTTTTGTTTATATGTGAATGTGATTGTTACCCAACTATTTTTCTAAGACAATCTCTTGGCATGCCATGTTTGGCCACCAACTCAAGAAATTTCTCTCAAAATTTCAAGTTAGTTCTACCAAACTCCTTTTAATTGTCAATCGCAAATATGCAATGCCAGAAATTATAAAAATAAAATTATATTTTATTGAATTTAATGAAATAATGATTTCAAATAAAAATTAACGATGTTAAAGAATCTATTTAACTGATTCAGCCCAGTGAGAAAAGACTTTTGTTTAATTTACTTAGTTTGATCGGATAAAACTGATAATTAAGGTTATCAATATTACTAATATTTTCTTAGTTAATTTCTTATTACATAGAATGAAGCTTATTATCATTTTGTCTTCATGTTAAGTTTGCTATTCAATTAATGATAATAATTTAATAACTTGATATTCACTAGAGAATAGGGAGCAAAATTTAATGTAGTTGTTGAGCTTGAGGCTTAGCATAGTTTAGTGATTAACCTCTCATGCCTAGTTCAGCTATGTTCTCAATAGACGTAGTCTGGTGGTGTAGGGTTCATGATCTTACCTTAAGATCATGTGTTTGAATCTAAAGAGTTTGTTTTTGTAAAATGTTGGGATAGTCGGAGGTTTTACCTACTGCGCTTAAGTCCGAAAATAATGATTTGACGATGGAATTTTCCAATGATTCAAAAAAAAAAAAAAAAAAGCCTAGTTCAGCTATGAATGTGCTTAAAACTATACTCAAAAACAACTTTTATTTGATAATATTTTAATGAAAAATTGAAAAAAAAAAATTTATTTTTTTATATTTATGTGGATAATTATGTAAGTATAACATTGTTGGATTGTTGGATTTTAAAATATATAAAAGCCATTACCGTACACGTGGCACACATTCATTTGATCTGAAGGTGGGTCCCTAGATGGGAATCCACCAATCAGCCTAACGTTTGATGGCAAATTGGGAATATAATTTTTCTTTATTTTGTTGTTTTAGGCTAAAACAATGTGATACGAATGCATGTGCTAAGTGGCAAGTGGTAACCAAACTTTGGGTTGATGTTTTTGTTTTATCTGTTCACAGTCAATCCGGATGATCCTGACCATTCATTATTTAAATGAAGTCTCTCTATCAAGTGATGGATAGATAGATATGATATGTCTAGTATGGACTTGCTGTCCGGGAAAAATATCTTTTGGGTTCTTAATTTTTTTCATTCCTAAATTTTTATTGTCTTAATTACAAATGATCGTTATTGTACTTTATATTAGGGGTGGCAATTTATATTATGATTTGTTTATTCGTTCGATTCGATTCGCTTTAAAGTGAATACGGGTTTGAAAAAATTGATTCGTTTAATAAATGAGTCAATTCGATTCGATTTGTTTATTAAACGAATCGAATACGAATTTAAGTTCATTGATTCGTTTATTCGTTTAGGATTTGTTTTATTAATTTTTTTACTAATTATTATTATTTTCCAATTAAGATTCGAGAAATTATGATTAATTATCATATGAAAAATAATATTTTTGATATTTGATGATATATTTTTAGTAAATATATTAATTATATATTTCATATGTATATATTTATGAAGAATTAATGTAAAATCAATTATGGTAAATTATGTTATTAAATAATATCATGACTAAACGAATATTCGTGTAAACGAATCGAATAAGAATCCATCATATTTTGATTCGATTCATTTAGGATTCGATACAAATTCGATTCGTTGATTCGTTTTGTCACCCCTACTTTATATTGTTACTGTTCTAATCATATGACCTAATAAATAATTATGAAAAAATTATGGACCTAATGAATAATTATAAAACAAATTAGGGACTTGAAGAGCATTCTCCCTAATATTTAAATGCTTGATAAAATGTATTCAAATATATTCAGAATTTGCTCGCATTCTTGATTCATTAAGCAATAAATAAATAAAATAAAATAATATCGGTAGTTAAAATTTCTCAATCCGCTCTTGTGTTTGGTCATTATCAGTTTGTTTCTTTCACTTCTATTTTTTTTTAGAGATGTAGCGATCAGTGTAGCTACAGTGAGAGGGGTGTAGTATTTTTATGTAAGAATTTATGTATGTCTATCATTTTTGTTTTTTTTTTTCTAGGGGGACAATAATGGTTTGCTCAAAAAGAAAAATTAAAGGGAAACTTTAAATAGATAATAAAAAAGCCTAAACGATGATAAAAATAACATTAAATTATATCGTTTTGAGTTTTTTTTTTTAATACAATCAAAACGACCCAATGCCAAGAGTGGTTACCCCACAGATTTACGCGACTCATTTTCAATGGTTTAATGTCTCTTTTTGTTACATTCTCTTCTATCTCTTTCCACTCCCTTTCATCACATTCCATCAATCCAAATAATAAATTTTAAATATTTTAAATTACATTCCACTTCATTCCATCTCATCCATCAATCCAAACATAGCCGAAGGAAATTAGAGATTTTATTGGCCTACGGTAAATATATATATATAAATACGAGGGCCAAACAATATATGTGTGTGTGCCCGACATGAGCTTAAGCGAAACAAGTAAAACGATGGCTGCCCCAGACACAATTAAATTATAAGCTCTTTACCACCAAACCACACCTTTTGGGGGCATAAGACTACTATAAAAAAAATAAAAATAAAAATAAAAATAAAAATATTCAATGACTTCTTTTTTCTTGTTTTTTTTTGGTATTTTAGGGGATGCCCTCAGAATGATTAATATATAAAAAGCAAAATAGCATTTAAATCGTTCATGTATTCTGAGTTTTCTTCAGCCTGGGTTGGTCATTTTGGGCCACTTGCTTTGCAAAAGACTAAAAAAGGATAGACAATAAATAAAAAACCAAACATTGGTTCCCAAGATCATCACTTAGCTCAATTTATAATTGTACAGTCAGATCCCATGGAGCTTTTTACAATCCTGCCAGAAAGAATAGCAACAAACAAGCAGATAGATTTCAATTCTACCCTTCACATTATTAGAGTGAAGATTGGGGGGACTTCACTTGGCTTGGCTTGGCTGCTTTATAACGCAAACACAGCCACAGGAGTGTGACAAATCATCAAAAATCTTACTGGTCCCACCTTCATGATATAATTATCAAGTCAGATCATACAAAGAAAAGCAATTCAACAATTCACACACCATGTCAACCATCCAGATATGATTCGATAATATCAATATATCCAATTAGTTTAACTAATGGATGCGAAAATATCATCCATAACCCAACTCTAACGTATAAGGCTCTCTCGTATCACCCAACTAATGAGTATAAAAAATTATCATCTTATCTGCCGCCAACATATCAGGTCTTACAATTCCTCCATGTACTTTGGTTTTGTGATTCTATGCGGCCGAAAGTCCAATACCAAGGACACACAAAACAATTAGGACCATCCATCATCCACTCAAGAATTGAGATTCTGTGTACTACTTATACTACACTTTGCACACATAAGTAATGGGACCTCACTGTCAATTGAGAAATAAAAAATGAAGGCCAAGACAGTCTAAAGTCTAAAATCTAAACTATATAGTCCAGGTCCAGCCATGCATATGCATTTTTGACATTTATTACCCATATGAAATTGCCAACAACAATAATAATAAATTCAACAGTGAAGTGCTACAGAAACACATCTGGAAAAAAAAAAAAACATTGAAAAGTGAAAAGAGAGTTGTATCAGTAGTCTAGGGCATTTAGATTCCACCAGATACAGCTCCATATAATCTAAAATTTTGATTCAAAAAGACTGACTAAAGTCTCTCAACAGTAGATATTTGTTTTTTATCCCTTCTGATTCTAGGCCGGTAACATGGAAAGATAGTTCTTCAAGCTCCATCTCAATTTATTCTTAGCCTAAAACACCGACGTTCAATCGACTCTTGATGTTGGGATTGTTGGCAACTTCTCTGGCTGAGCCTATGCTTAAAATGAATACAAAAACAAAAGGTAACATGAAATCTAGAAGCATACCGATACAACAGTATTCAATGGGCCAGGAACTTAACAAAGACATCCATCTTGCTCAATGGTCTCAGTTCTCAGTCCTCCCAACTTCATCGGATTAACTCCAGCAAAGAATTAATGTGGTCCTCATCATTGCTTCCGCTTTAATTGCCAGTGCAACAGTCCATAATAAGAACAGAAGTTCTGTACTAACATTGTTTGATGAAGTATGCAGGGGACCTTCTTGGGGGCTTTATATTCCAACAAAAAAAAAAAAACTTGTAACTTGATCACAGCCTCCATAAGAACAGCTGAAACAACTTCTGCCCTCCATAGCAAATGCCTACAGGATCATAACCAAATTATGGTTCATTATCTTAAGATAGTAACAAATGTTGGCGTGTCATTCCTAGGTCCTTCAAGAGACCGATACATGTATAATGTCTCAACATAACCATCTGTTTCCTTGTCATCGTCAACCCTAATCACTTCCACAACCAGGCGAGGCATTGCTCGAGCCATCTCCTGGCAACCTTGGCGAGTCAATCTACAAGAAGACATCCAAAGGAACCTCATGTTGTAATAGTGGTGTAAACCAGAACGTAAAGCAGCATCTCCAAATGGGCTATCTCTAATCTCGAGCTTCTGTAACTTGGGGCAGCCCTCAAGCACATATTTCAGCCCCATATCACTGTCTCCAGCAAATGCAACAGAAAGGGTCCTTATCAGTTTCCCATATTTTCCAATGTAACCAAAAGCTCTATCAGTTAATAAACCAGAAACGGCGAGCCTGGTAAGCTTCCTACAGTTCCTGACAATGGCTCCAAATCCTTGATCCATAGGTTCTCCAGTAACATGATCAGGCCTATGTAGCCCCATTATACATAGCCGAAAGACTTCAAGTTCCAGACAGTTATTAGACATTGCTATAACAGCTGCATTTGTCATCCGTTGACAGAAATACAAAATAGAACGCAGCTTCCTACAACCCTCAGAAATTGCTTGCAGACCCACTTCAGAGACAGGGCCCTCAGCGTCCTCCTGAGCATTGACAGGAAAAACTCGAAGCTCACGTAGTGCTTTGCAAGTTGCAGCCACAGCCTGAAGTCCTTCATCAGATATTGAATCAAGGGCCTGCATAACGAAAGCAAAAATAAGCTTCAAACCATATTTCTCCAGAACATTGATAATCAACAACACAAGGGATACTTACCCAGAAAATTTGAAGCTTGTGACAGTTGCATATGATTGGTTTGAGTTGTTCAGCAGTGACATTGGCATAGCTGAAATTCAGTGAGGTTAGATTCTCACAAATCGGATAAATCGCAGGCAAGTAGTCAGGGATGATTTCCCTGAATCCAGACAGACAAACTAAGGATTTGCAAGCAGCAAAAGCAGACACATAATCCAGTTCTAGATCACCCTGTCCATGAGCCACAGCCTCCTGTGGACCAAACGATCCTGTGCCAAGATGTGTAAGCTGTGGAGCTCTAACCATCAGGCGATACAACTGCCCAATTGAAACATGATGATTCAATTTAAGTTTCTTCAGAGAAGGAGACCTCGCCACCAGTTTCTCTAAACCCTCGAAATTAATCGCACATTCTACACAATCGAAAATCAATGATTCAAGACAAGTTTCACCCTCATGAAAACATGATATCCAATCTACTTCATCGTCAGTGACCTCCGTTTCAATCAGATCAAGCACTCTCAGTTGCCTGAAACAAAATATCAATCAACTAATTATAAGCTTCACAAATCACACCACATTTCTCCTATTTCATAGGACAGTACATAAATCACAAAAACAGCAACATAACTTTAAACTCATACTAAACCAAAATAACAGATCTAAACATTTCTTCCACAAACAAGCATCACTAAAATTTGAATTATTGAACAAAAACAAAAAAAAAAAAAAAAAATTAAATTAAAAAAAATACCTGCACTGACTAGCAATATAAGAGAGTCCACAAGTTCCAAACCCTTCACAGCAAAAAAGCGTGAGCTCCTTAAACCCTGAAAACGATTCGGCGAGCAGCGCCAGATCATCGTCAGTGAGAGACATGCGCTTCAGGTAAACTTTTTCAAGGCAAGGGTAAGCCTGAGCCATGGTGGATACCCACGGCCTGAAGTGGGCCCCCCAGCCAGGCGGCATCAGATTAAAGTCCGCAAACCTCGGCTTCCCTTTCAACACCACGGCCCGAACCCGCCTGAACCGTCGGGTGGCCCGGTCCGGCGAGACCGCGTAGCAGTTACCGATGAAGAGCTCGGATCGGGTAAGCGACTCCGCACGCCACCATGACTTGCACACCAATGAGGCGGCGTTTCGGTCGCGGCGAGAGGTCAAGAAGCAGAGCACGTTTTCGAGAACGTTCTCGAGGACTTGGTCCGGATACGGTGACTGGTACGGCGCAGATCGGTCGTCGTCTTCGGACATTTGTTGTACGGTAAGATCCTGCCGCATGAGATTTTGTAAATTAATTTTTTTTTCTTTTTTTATTTTCAAAAAAAGTTAACAGTTTCTAATCGATATGGGATTTTTTATTTTTATTTTTTTTTTCAAAAAACAAAAGTGGGGAAGATTTAGGATTGGATAAATAGAAAGATGATTCAAAGAGAAAGAGAAAGAGAAAGCAAAGTGAAATTAGGGATTTAGAGGAAAGAGAAGGGAAATGGTGGGAATGAGTGATTGTGAAGAGGGAGCATTTGGATTCTCCATCATTTCTATTTCAATTTCTCATTCTCTTTCATCTGCTGCTGCTGCTGCAATATCCAATGGCTCTCCAGTCTCCACACTTCTCCTCCATTAATTATTTGGGGGATTTTCTTTTTCAAGCTTTTGTCTTTTTCCTTTCCTTTTTTTTTTTTATGTTTTGTTTTACTGCTTTTTATTTTTGTTTAAAAATATTTGTACATAATTCATATTGAAAGAAGCATCATGGCCCTTTGGGTCTGTGTAATCTTTGGTACTTCTGGAGTTTTGGGTATAATTTATGAAGTAAAAATTAGAATATATGTTATCGTTAAAAAATTAACTCATATTATAAGATTATAGTTTTGTATATGTTAATATCTGCGTTAACTTACTAGTTTGGTGGAACGTTAAACTCCACTAAACGGAGGTAATTACATGAGTCCCTGTACAAAGCTTGAATGAATTCGTGTAATTATAAAGGGTGAAATTTACCATTTTATCTACACTTTTTAACCCAAAAAAAATATAATTGGATGAAACTTATATTTGCTATCCAACCCATCATATCATGTGTATCACTAAACAAATGGTATGGCAAACCTAACACGTTTCTTATCTATTTTAATCGGGATGACTCTGTGTTTTAGGGTCTTAAATAAAATTCTAAAATATGTGACATCTTATTGATAAAATAAAATTTTTTACATTTTTTTGTCATAATAGATAATAATTTTTCTTATATTTAAAATCATTATTTTTTTATTTAAATTTAAGAGTCCAACCGACCACCTATATAAGTTATCCTCTGGACCTCCCCTAATTTTGATTATCCCTAATTTTGATTATGATTAACGTTGCTTGTTTTGAAGTTTATATGTAAAAACTCTTAAAATCAGAAAACAGTGTTGCTTAAATTTTAAATGTATCTAAAATTTAGGCTCTCAACAAAACATCCTTTGCTAATATTTGAATTAACAAACATAGGGGCTCCGGGGCTTTATCTCTTCGCTTTAAAAAGGAAAGTACAAAGCACGGTCCAATCAAAACCTGAGAAAGCCTGTACAGCACAGTCAATTGTTATTACTTTATAATTTACACACGCGTCGTACATCCGCGTGAACATCACTTTCATCTTAGAGCATTACTTTTCCTCCTGCAAATTCCCCCCTTATGAATTTACATAACTACCATTCTTAAAATATTTCCCAAAATAAGTATTTATATGTATTTTATTAAATAATTATTTTGTTATTTTATTAATTAAATATATTTATTTTATAAATTAATTTTTTGTTAAAATCATATTTTTTTACTCTTTAAATATCTATTATTTTTAATTTATTTAATAAATATTACAAATTTCGTATTTATTATTATTTATTTTGTGTTCATTTATTCATTTAATTTTTATTATTATTTTTTAATTTATTTAACATTACTTATGTATAACAGATAAGTAGTGTTAAATAAATTAATAAATAAAAAAAAAATTAAATCAATAAATCAATACAAAATAAATAACAATAAATAAGAAATTTTATTAAATAAATAAAAAAGAATATATATATAAAGAGAAAAAATATTAAATTTGATAAAAATAAAAAAATAAAAAATTTAATTAATAAAATGAAATAAATATATATGTTATTTGTATTTATATATATATATATATATATATATATATATGGGATAAGGGTTAATTATTTTTAAAGTTAGGAGATTTTTGTCATTTTAGGAATGAGACAATGGGGTGTTAAGGGTGGCAATGGGCCGGGCTTTTGCAAGCCCGGCCCGAGCCAGGCCAACAAAAAAAAAGCCCGGCCCGGGCTTTTTTTGGGCCCAAATTTAAAAAAAAAAATTAAAAATTAAAAATATATAAATATAAAATATATTTACACTATATACAAAGACAATTTATAAATAAAATCACAAGTTTCATTGATAAATTAACAATTTAAATGCTAAAAATAAATAAAAATGATACAAACATATTAAAAATATATATTTATTTATTTTTTTATTTTTTTAAAAAATTTTGGCCCGGCCCGGGCTTTTTCCACCACGGGTCGGGCAAAGCCCGTCGGACCGGGCCGCGGGCTAAACTGCCACCCTTAGGGGGTGTGGTGTCAGGGGATGGAGTAATTTTTTGGTGGCAACGGAGGTATGGATGACGTGGTACCACCAACGAATTAGAAAATGGCATGTATAATTTAATACCTATTTTTTAGTTATTTTTTAATTTTTTAGCACACGTGGCAATGGATAATTGGCTTATTGCAATGATGACGTGGTACCTCTGTTGCATTGTATATTTTCTTCAGGGGAGGGGAGAAGTAAATTTCATCTTATAACTGAACCAGCAGTAGCCTTTTTGTTGTGTAGTGAATAAAATAAAATAATAAATAATTATTTTTATTTTTTTAAAAAAAGCTTTTAAATGATCATGTTAATGATAATTTAAAAGAAAAAGAGAGTGGATTAATTAAACTCAATATCTTCTTTTGCTTTTGCTTGAGGTTACATCATTTGTCTTTGCTATATATACACACACACACACATATTTGAATTTGGATATAATCTTACAAATGTCATATCTTATCTTTTTTACTTGTTATGTAAATATTACTCATAATCATCTCTTTCTCTTTCTTTTTGTTTTTTTTTTGTTTTTTTTTTTTTTGTTTTTTGTTTTAATTTCACTCCAAATCAAAGCCTACTTGTAATTTTTGACTCTATAGTCATTTTTGGTTAGTGTTGCTTTCATATTGACATTTGTGTTAGAACATATTTTGTTGTTCATCATTTGACCTTTTTCTTTCTCATTTTTCCAAAAATTAACTTCAATTGCTTCTTAAATAAAGTTTAAATTAAATGATGTAAGAGAATGCTTAAGGAATTTTGATTTAGTGTTAGATTTGAAATATGTTAAATTTTTCATAATTTTTTTCATGTGTGTTTTAATAGTAATACACGTTAAGATTCAGTTACATATAAATTGAAGTTATTTATATTTTAATTACGATACTTATAGTAAAATAATAATTGGATATTGTGAATTTTGAAATAATATATTTTACTACTAAACTTATTATAAAATAATATTTTATTACGATACTTATAGTAAAATAATAAGTTGGTACTTAGAATTCTGAAATATTATATTTTTCTAGTAAACTTATGGTCAAATAATATTTTACTATTAAAGTTATTCAAAACTAACATTTTACTGACTTAATTGATTTTAATGTTAAAATATAACATTCCACTAACGGTCAACTAAGATTTAACAGAAAGTAGTTAAATTTTATTTTGCTATAAGTTTAGTAGTAAAATATAATATTATAAAATTCACAGTACCAAATTATTATTTTACTATAAATTTAATAGTAAAATATAAATAATTATGTAAATATGAATCATAATTTATAAAAAGTTCAGTTGAGCACTGAATTTTAACGTGTATTAATCTTTAGAGATAAAAACTCAACCTAAACTCAAAAAACTAAAAAAGAAGATCTGAGGTGGGTCGGGTCGTCAATTCAAGTTTCAAAATTAAAATTGTTGACCTTTTATGTATCATATCCAATATTATTTTTAATGATAACAAATAATGTATTAAGAGTAATTGAGTAAAAATACTATATATGAAAAATCATGGATATCAAGCATAAAAAATAAACTCAATATCAAGGAAATCAAAATTGAGCTCAACAACGTTCATGATTAAATTAGATTATCTTAGAGTATATTTCTTTATAATCTTATAATACTTGTTTAAGTAAGATTATTCATGAACTTAGGAGCTTAAATGATATTTTCATATGCATAACTTATAAAATTATATGTTTTATTAATTTATTTTTAAAAATTTGATTTTGAACTTAAATGATTTATTGTTTCAAGTTTTTTGGTCTTAAAAGGAACAATTTATATTGGTGAAAAAACCATTGTTTGATCTTAAAATATTTGGGTTTAAGTTGGGTTTTAAAATGGGGACTAAAATACATGTTTTTAAAACTTCCGGAAAGTTCGATCAATCTAAGAAAGTCTATCAGCCGACCAAACCTTGTCACAATCTAAGTTTGGTTCGATCAATCTAAAACACCATTGTTTGATCTTAAATGACTTTTGTTCGACCGAACTTTGCATTCTTAGGTCAACCGAATTAGGCAAAAACAGACATTATAGCTAGTTTTTGAGGGAAATTATAAATTGAAATTTTTGAGTTCATTTTACACTTGATCAAATATTTTCAAATCATTTATATATAATTCTTTGATCGACATTTAAGCTCATACTTATTCAATCCATAGTCTAGCTCAAACTTATGCTTTACTTGTGTAACATACTCATTTATGAGCTTTTATATTAGTAGAAGTTTTGTTCTCCACAATATTTATATTGAAAACACTTGGAAATCTTTGATATTGTAATGAAGATTGTAAAAGTTTTGATTAACACCCGAAAATTAATTGAGTCATTTTCGAATTCGGAAGAAAATTATAACGGTTTAATTAACGCCCGTGAAATTCAACCGGTTTAGTGAATTTTCAAACCACTTATTTTGAATGATTCATTTTGAATTTTGCCTACTTACGAGGAATTCGAACATTTTCTTCTGATTATTATTTACTCATTCGAATTTACATATAATTTTTTGTCTACATGCTTCAAACTTAAAACTGAGAGAATTATTTAAAGATGTAAATTGGACATAAGCCATTAATCAATAAGACAGTAACAAAATATTAAATATCAAAACAAACTCTGAATATTAGAGATATGATCTCAAAATAACACAGGAGTCCCAATAAAAAATGATGGGCATAAGCTTCATCTTCACGAGGGAAAATAGCTCTAATTAATATGTGAAGGATGATGTGAATAATTCATTTTTTTTTAAAAAAAGTATAATAATACGTACGGAATACGGATAGTCAACAAACAGTAGAAACTTTGAATTTTAATAATAGAAAAAGGCAGCTTATTATTATAATAATTATTATTTTAATTATAGATGAAAATCATTTTCTGCATGATGCTGATTTTAGTGAGAATCATTTCACAACTGGGCCATCTTTTGAACATGGCTCTGCTTTGTGCAAGAGCTCTGTTACTTTGAAGATATTTTGGTTAGAACTTACAAATTATGATATTTTCTAAGTCTTAAATTCGATGGAAAAAAAACACTGTGCTCTCAAATTTATTTATTTTATAAAAGAAACATATATTAGAACAAATTAAAAGTTATAAGAGATAATTGAGAGAATATATTACTCGAGAGTCCGGAAACCTAATCATTGCAGACAAATCTAACTACTCTATGAGGAGCTTCATTACACATTATCTGTTTGAATTGAATCCTAAAATAGGACCGTGAGTGAATCACATTTTTAATCTCCGATACAATCCAGCACACTTCTTTTAAAGTATAAATCTTCCCTAATACTAAATTCACCACGTTTTGAACATCAAACTCAATGATGACTGAGGAGAGTCTCAATTCTTTAACACATTCCACTCCGAACAGCACAACTTCTATTTCTGCAAACTCCACATCTCCCTAAAATTTGATAACCTTTGTCGCAACAACTATGAACTCGCGTCTATATTCATTTTAACCTAGGAAACATGAGGGGAGACAAGGCCAAATAGTTTTTGCTACAACCTATATCGTTGAGCAGCTCATCTTCCACATTTGCTTTAGCAAACACATTCCATGCAACCTTAGCCATCGCTACAATGGACCTGCAGTCTTAAGACATGTCTTGGATAACAAGCTTCATTTCTTGCTCCCCAAATAATCCACATCAGAACAACACTTTGTTCCATTTCTACTTGACTTAAACTAGCAAAACACCATTGCATCGGATCACCACCCTCTATCCTTGCACGCGTATTTCTATGGATAGATCGGTACCAGCCGTCCCTCGAAGCTCAACAGGTGAAGAGAGCATGTATCAGAGCCTCGACTTCTTCAGAACACCTATGGCACCCAATGTGCTCTCAAATTTGAGTGTGTGAGTAGATATATTTCCGGTATAGAAATAGAATTTGTCTTTAATAAACCTTGATTTTTAGATTGTGTTAAAAAATATATATTCAGTTTCTATAAATTTCTGATTGTATATCTGTATATTTATAATATTAATAAAAAAAATCAAAAGAAACAAAAAAAATCCCACCCTCTATCCTTGCAGGCGTATTTCTATGGATAGATCGGTACTAGCCGTCCCTCGAAGCTCAACAGGTGAAGAGAGCATGTATCAGAGCCTCGACTTCTTCAGAACACCTCTGGCACCCACTGTGCTCTCAAATTTGAGTGTGGGAGTAGATATATTTCCGATATAGAAATAGAATTCGTCTTTAATAAACCTTGATTTTTAGATTGTGTTAAAAAATATGTATTCAGTTTCTCTATAAATTTCTGATTGTATATCCGTATACTTATAATATTAATAAAAAAAATCAAAAGAAACAAAAAAAATCTGATTCCAACTGCCTTTTATAATTTTGGGTTTGTTCTGTTTTTTTTTTTTTTTTTTTTTTAAAAAAAAAAAAAAACCAAGTTAAGAAAAAGCAAAAGCTTTGTGCTTAATGTAAAAATGTTGTTCCATTAAATGGTGACGATTATTTATATGCTAAAAGAGACGGTGTTATTTAATGTTATATAGCTAGCTAGCTGTAGGTCCAAAGGGGAAAAAGCAAAAGCTGAGACAACGATGTGATTGATCCATTACTACTTTTCTCAATAATTATTATTAATTAAAATCCATGACTTCTCTTCATCAAAGTTTTACTTGTTACCTTCCATTTTGTGTTTACTAATATCTATATTATAAAACACAATGGTGTTGGAGGAAAGATAGTGCATCCAACGGCTCTCTTTATGTGGCTTAATTAACGGCTCAGATCATTTCATTGGTAATTGGAGGAAAGAGAGTGAATTGATTGATGGAAATGGTCAAAATTTTCAAATTTTCAAATAAAAAAATAGAAAGTTAAAATAAAATCATTTAATTTTGTAACAATGTGCCGTAGGCACGGGCCAAATATTGTAACACCGTGCCGTAGGCACGGGCATCATTTAATTAAAAAATAAAATCATTTAATTCTGTAACACCGTGCCGTGCCGTAGGCACGGACATCATTTAATTAAAAAATAAAATAATTTAATTCCGAAACACCGTGCGGTAGGTACGGGCCAAATACTGTAACACCGTGCCGTAGGCACGGGCAAAAACTAGTATATATATATACATGAAGGTGCACATATTTTTTTTTTTTTTAATAACCGGGGTGTCCGGGCCAGCATAATTTGAATTTGATTCGTATTTAATTTGATTCGAAATTGATTTTTTTAATAAATGAGATACTCAAATTCAAAAATATCAACTTGATTATTAAACGAAACCGACTCGTAAAAACTCGATTTATTTTTGACTCCAAACACTATAAAAAATTAAACTCAACTCGGATTATATATACACATCTCGACTCAATAATACACATACACATTGAAAAAGTAAATACAAAATAAAAACCGATTTTTTTTTTTTAATTTGAATTCAAGCGGAGCTTGATCCCAATATTTTCTCAACAAGTCGAATTTGAACAATAAATATAAAGCTCTATTCGAGCTCATACAAGTGAATATCGAACCGAGATTGAACTGTCACTTGTCGGCTTGATTATATTCATATGTGCACATTTCTATGCCTCTATCGAGTACCCTTTATTCGTTGTATGTTTTGATAGGTATGTGAGCCTATGTGTTCGGCCCGGGCCGATATTTACGTACTCAACTCTTATATAGCTCAAAATGATTAGATTCAAGTCGTGCATTTTATAAGGAGGCATTCCATGTTGAATTTGGGAATAAAACCGTGTGAGTCAGGTCAAGTCGGACACCTAAATTCACCAGAGTTTAAAACAGACAAATAATCCTTAATAAAAGTATGCAAAATTGCACCCTCAATACACATTTATGAAAAATATGAATGTGTAATTGGACCAAAAGTGTGTGACAACACAAATTCAAACAACAACCACCCAAAAAAAAAAAATGAACAAGTGTGATAGCTTTTCAAAATGACCATTTGTCCACATACTATTGAAGGTTTCTTAAAAGACTTTGATTCCAAATAGGCATAATAAAGACTAAAAGAGAAAAAAAAGAGCCATCTCTTTTGAATGTAGCCTGATCTATTTCCACTAAGCAATAAGCTACTTGAAAATTGAATGATATAAAGATGTGGGAAAAAAAAGTTAAAAAGCAAATGCTTTAATGTGATTATTTTTGGGGAATGGATAGGCTTTTTTTTTTTTTTTTTTTTTTTTTTTTTAAGCTATGGTGATAAGAGACAGGAGGAGCTACACTACACCAAAATCAAACATATGGGGTGACAAAAACATTACTGTGTAGGTCCAGGATTTGGGGGTTGGGAAAGATTGAAAGAAACTTCCTTGATTTTTTTAAAACTTTGTCTACATGCCCATGTTTTATTTTTTATTTTTTATTTTTTATTTTTTTTTGAAAAATAAAAAGAAATTGTAATTATTGTAATCTGGGTTTTATTGGGACATTAAATTCATACACTTAAGCATCACTAACTCAGAGATCTAACCAAGTATAATTACTAAAAGCTAGTTATGTCTTTCATAAAGGATGATATAATATACGAAATTTCCTATGTCGTAGATTTAATGAATGATTCAATATGTACACACGTTTAAAATTTATTATAATTATTTTTAAAAATTCAAATTATAATATTTTTATTGCTCAATTGGGCCTAGGCAAAATTCCAATCGGCCTAAATTAATTAGTTGCCCAAGACCATTTCCTTTGTTACAAAATCCTAAAGCACCTCAACTCACTTGCAAAATCTTCAATCTCAGAGGCAGCATTCACTCTTCTACATGAATTCCACGTAGCTTTCGCTATTGCTAATATAAGAATCAATTCCACAAATTCTCTTCTCATAGTAAGGTTCATGCAAAAATGGACCAAAAAAATCATAACTTCAATTACAAAATTGAATAAAGTTCCAAAGTTGTGCTTTAGGAGCTTTCTAATAATAGCTGCAAATTCAGTAACTTATGTGCATTAGGAATGAAATTAGACAATGATTTCTAATAGTGTACACCGACCCGAAATGGTCGGGTTTTTGGAAATTCAATAATTATTTTCGGGTCGAAAAAATCCAATTGGACTGCAAGCCTATCATCCAAGAACTAGAAGTGCTGCCTAATCAAAGACACATTCCATTGATGTTCTTCTGCATTGAGCAAGAAACTAAGATTTTAAAAGTAACAGGCCTTTATTTACCAATTGAACATTCTCCCCACTACAGAATCTCCATCTTGTACATTTGAGCAGAAGTTCATTTCCCCAAATCAAAAAAATCCTCTACATGAAAGATGAGTTAGTTACCCTTCAGAATTGTATTTAAAAACTCCCCATGTTTAAACTATCTAGCTCTAATGGGAATTTTGAATCATCCTCCGTCCTTGTTTAGCGAGTAAAGCCTAGTAGTTGTCCCCAAGGGGTGTGGCTTGGTGGTGTAGGGTCCAGGATCTCACATTGAGGTTCTGGGTTCGAATCCAGGAGGTGCACTTCTTGTAAGAGTCTGGGACAGCCGGTGGTTTTACCTGCGCCGTGGCCCAGAATTGGTGGTTTGGTGGCGGGGTTTCCCACGTTCCCAAAAAAAAAAAAAAAAAAAAGAGTAAAGCCTAGTTGAAACAACTGAACTTCATAAGCCTTATCCCTCCTGATCATTTTGGCTGACTCAATCTGTGTCCCATCGAATTCCTTTTTTGAGTCACTATATTAGATGCCTGATTGCCAATGAAACCTGATAAATGCTTATAATATAAAATTTTACTTTTATGTTTTTGAATGTGTTAAATACACTAATATTATTTTTTTTATTATTTAGGGTGCATAATATGAAGAATTGAGTACAAATGAGTGAAAATCCAAATTTCCCGAATTGCACCAGTAGTTTCCTAATTTGTGTAGTTTTTGATATTTTGACCATAATTTTTTCATTCGATATCCAATAAAGGTGATCCAAGTTGCTTTGGAAAGAAAACTCAATTATTTACAACTTTATAGTTTATGTCAAGACTGAATCAAAACACTTCTTAGTCAAAATTGAGCTCGTATCTAACGATTCTGCAATGCCCATCCAGTGACAAGCCACGATTGTGGCGCGACGCTGGACAGATAAAAATCATTCCACTGAGCAGAAAACAGTCAATGGTGCACTATTGGACCCTCAGTGGCACGCCACCAATGCAATAGATCATAAATTGAATATAAAATGAACGTTTAGGATTACTTAATATACGTTTTTAGGACGAAAACAAGTCTATTTTGAGATCAAAATACTCTTTAAACTCAGAAACCATTGAAAACAACCAAAAACGTGAAGATCAAACAAGAATCAAGAGAAGAATATTGAAGGATTTGGAAATTGAAAATTGACAATCTTCATCATTTATTTTGTTTATCCCTTCTTTAATTAATTCTCTGTTTATTATTATGTTTGAATACCATAATAATTTTGTTTATCTTGTTCATCATGATCTAAACTTTGTTTTAGAATTGTAATGAAACCCAATATGAATTTTTATTAATTAAATCTTTTTATGATTGATTTGTGACATTTTATGTGAATTATTTAACATTCACTATATTCAATGCATTTTATTACTTAATCACTAATAGATTAGTTGTGGTAAACCCTAACGAGCTTGACAAATGTAGTTTTAGTTTAGCCTTAAGAATTGATAACGTGTGATCTCATTCGAAAGAATAAATTTCTACGCAGGATATACATATACTTATAAGGCATACATAGCCATAAGTAGAACTTAATCTTAATGATATTGATTTGAGATTATTATCATAAATATATAGGCAATTGAACTGAATTGAGTGTGTCTATTTGACAATTGACATAGGTAATTAAACTGAATTGAGTGTATCTATTATAAGTTAATAATTCTTCATAGTTGATTAATCATAAAGAGATGAGAGAGATTTAAAGGAATATTATGGAAAATTATGATCATTGGTTCTTTTTTATCTCGTTAGTTTCGCATGTTTAAGTTTGCCTTTTAACTGCTTTAGTTTAAATTAATTAGCTTTCATATTCTCATTGTGTTTCATAATTGTTAGTCCGTATAAGTTAATGTTGAGACAATTTAGTATTTGACATTAATAATAATTTCTCGTGGGATTGATATTTTCTATATTACTTATACGATACATGCGCTTGCGTGCTATATAAAATTGCTATCAATATCCTCAGTTTTGTCATATTTATATCTGCATCCATAATGAAACCTCATATCAGCAGCCTATTCATATCCGTTGAAATTTTCGAGATTAGTATATGCATCTATATTCGTCCATCAATGTTGATATTTGTATCCGTCCGAAATATCCATAAAATTTGAAAAAAATAGAAACCTACTTACGGATATACGATATCAAATACAAATGATTCATTTAATAGAAATATAATAATTCAACACAATTTTGAAGATTAATTTCAATATAAGCAAATTATACAATCTCAATCTTAGGTATTACATGGATAAGATATAGTTGATATTGATATCTGCAACCGTCCAATATCCATTGTGAATATCTAATTTCATATCATCAACACATCCATTATCCATTAAACTACAGATATTAGATATTTTATTGGACATATATTTATGGATATCTAAAATATATGTCCCAATTACTATCTCCATCTCTCTCTTGCATGAATTCTACACGTATAGTGCGGTTTTATAGTGTATTGACTTGGTATTTTTGTGTTAAATTTCGAGCAACAATATATGCACAAAAACTATAACAAAAATAACATAAAACACTAAAAAAACAAACAATATTTAACTAAATCTTTTAGTTAGTGTGTATATTACTAACTTTTGTAGATATATCATTTTTCTTAAAATATGACGTTCTGGCCGATAGTGTCCAAAACTCCAAATAGAAGGAAAAAATAATACTGAAACCACCAGTCAACAAAGTTGTTACAATTTAACTATTTCTAATCAAATTTGTGAGGTGATCCGATTGGCTATTTTCTACTCGTATAACAATCATCATGTAATAAAAAAAGGAGGAAATTATTCAATCAACCACCTCTGTTTTCGTAAAAACACATATATTGTCAAGGAATTCTAATAATAATATTAAAGTATCTCCAATTTTAATTTAGTATCAATCAATCACTTTTTTGTTGATGGCGTTAAGGATTTGATGATGTTATAATAACATTTTTGTCAAATTACTTGGTTGAGTGGTTTCTTGATATAAAATTGAAAAGTTAAGTGGTGCAGCGACATTGACAGAATATTGGATATTCATGAATATCTTATTATGATAGTTATGATTTGTTGTAAAATGGATCAAATCTTCTTGATTGTCTCTATTAGATTAGGTTTATCTTTTCCCAAAAATAAATGGATTTCTTCTCTAAATAAAAGGCTACATGATTTGATCCTAGCCTATAAATATGTTGTTGATGGGATTTCTGCGCCTAAAAGTTTCTGAACAGTTCGATAAGGGCAAAAAAGGAAGTTCCACTCATCCGGAGGACCAGGGGTCAGAAGATAGATGTCGTTCTTCAACCCGACATGGAGTACGGACACAGTCCCCTAGATTTGACCGACCAGAGGACACATCATGATTCAGTCTTAAAGGCCGACAACATCATAGCCGAGGCCGACCATAATAGTCAAGTAGCTCAGTTCAGTTCTACCTTATCTCATGATTGAGATAGTGAGCTCGGGTATTTTAGGCCAGGTCGGAATGGCTGGGCCAGTTTCAACTCGGTGTATGACTGACCTCTAGAAGACCGATGTGGGATCAGAGCAATTAGATTTTTCCCTACAAAACTCTCACGTTAGAAATTCGACAGGCTGTCATCATTAATGAAAAGGTCGGACAATGTACTTTTACTGCGTGATGTGATAGGAATTCAATGGGTAGGTTTTACTTTCGGCGATGGCAGTTTGGGGAAAAGAACCTGTCAAATCGCCGAAAATCCGCAGACCTGCAGGGCTGGTGTCACAAAGATATGACAACAGTGTTGGATATCCAGTAGTATATAAAAAAAAGGTTGATCACATTTGTAAAGGTTACGAAATTTTCCATTTTGAGAACCATTTGTAAAAAATATTGTAAGAGAACAACCTGTTCGATTTCTTTAGACCTTCACTAAAACAGGTCGGCCGAGCTCGGTTAGGTAATAAAAAGAACCCCCCACCACACTTTGGGACCGTGGACGTAGGCTGATTGAGCTCCGCTGAACCACGTTAAACATTTTCTTTTCGATTTCTTGCGTGTATCTTATCTTTTGCCAAATTTGCCTTTAGCCTCTCCATAACCAAACAAATTCAAGGTTGATGGAAGGTTGTCTCGGGAGGGTTATCTCGAAACTACCCCTGGGACGAAAATCATCTGTCAACAGTTGGCGCCGTCTGTGGGGAAATAACAAAAAACAACTAGCGTGGTAAGACGATGGCGGAAGATGGGAACCATAGGTCGTCGGAGAGTTCAACAGCGGAGTGGATGGGAAAAATGGAGGAAAACATGCGAAAGAATAGGAAGGAGAACCAGACACTCATGAAGGTCATGTTGGAGAAGCTGGAAAGGCTGGAAAAGGCTAATAATGAAGGTTTGGAGGCTGGTCCCAGTCGGAGGAGAAATGAGATAGCTGAAGGGAAATGGTGGTAAACCTAAACGGTGACGATGAATACGGGAGAAAGGAACAACATAGGGTGAGGTCAGTGGTGATAGCGAGAGCCCCGCCAACAGAAAGAATGGGGGGGGGGGGGGGAAGAAGAGAGACGAACGCTGAAAACTTCAAATAATAGCCCACGCTCCAAGAAGGGAGAAGATAAGAGATACGGGATAGGGGAGCGAAAGGTATCTAGCCATGGCGCACGTCGTGTTCGGGGCAGCAGACGTGAGGATGTTTGGGGGAAGCAACATGATGATATTGATAACCATATGAAAGCTGGTTTAGAAAGGAAATGAAAAAGTGGGAGGACAACTTAAAGGCAGGAAAAAGGGATGGCCAGGACGGGGAGATGACATCTCCCTTTGCGGAAGAAATCCTGTTAGCAGAGTTTCCTAGGCGGTTCACGATGTCGTCTATAAATTTATACATGGGTCACACCGATCCTCAGTCTCACATTGAGAGTTTTGTCCTGTTAATGGAAGTACAAGGAATGGTGGGGGAAGCCATCTGCAGGGTGTTTCCTTTAACTTTGGGCGGGCCTGCGATCTTGTGGTTTAGAAGTCTAACCCCGAGAAGCATTAGCAGTTTCTCTCAACTTAAGAAGTCTTTTATCTGGCACTTCAAATGAGCTTGTGTCCCAAAGAAGACGGTGGGAGAGCTGAGACCGATGAAACATGGGGATAATGAGCCCCTGAAGAGCTTTATTGAAAGATACCACAACATGGTGCTTGAGGTCAGGGCCTATGAGTCAACGGAGGCTCTGGAAAATCTCAAGGGGCCCTAAAGGTCGGGAGATTGTGGACTCACTTGAGGGTCCAGGACGTACCAGACTACGCCACTGCTTTGGAGTTGGCTAGAAAGTTTGTTTTGATGGAGGAAGAGGAGAAGATCGCCCAAAAGGAGGGGCTCAAAATGACAAAATGCAGAGGTCGGAGATGTCGCGGAGGCCAGATAGAGAGTTAAGGAATCCTCCTCCCAGACAAAGGGAGTTCAGGCCGGTGCCCCATAGCAATATGCCACAAGAGATGAGAGCTCAAGTACAAGTAAATTATGTGGCCAGAGGAGCAGGGTATAAACATTTGAACAAGCCGATGACTCAGATCATGAAGGAAATTCAAGGTATGGGCCTCTTGATGGAGCCCGATCTGAGAAAATATCTGATTGAAAAGAAAAATGAGAAGCATTATTGTGTGCATCATAACATGAGGGGACACTCGGCGGAAGGTTGTAGGGACCTGGGAGAGCAGATGAAAAATCTAACACAGAACGACTATCTAAATGAGTACATTGACCAGGAGTCCATGACGACCCGGCAGCGGTTAGGGAATAGACAGATGTATACCATCGTCGGTGGAAGGACATTGGCCGGAGACTCAAACCGGTCAAGAAAGAATTACTGCAGGATCTGAGGATCGGAGGTAATGTCGGTGGGGCAGGCCCAGAGCATGCAGAGAGATCGGTCGGTCCCTATAATGTTCACCGATGAGGATGCACATGGGGTGAATTTTTCGCATGACGATGCTGTAGGCATTGTATTTTTGCATGTGAAACCCGATGATGAGTCTCAGTTGGAGGCACTACCTTTTTAGTTAAGGATATTGCAGGAAACGGTCGTTGGAAGGGAATCAGTATTTCGTTAGATCCTTGTTCACTTATTTAGCGTCAAGCTCACTTGTTGGACCTCTGTTTAGATCACCTTTGGCCCAGAAAAAAAAAAACCAAAAGCCTTTTTAATCTAGCCCATACACGCCTAACCCACTAACCAAGCCAAACCAAGCCACATTAAGCCCACACCACATTAGGCCCACACGCCCATCACCCAAATTAAATAAAATATTAAATTAAATATTAATTAGATAATGTAATTGAATTAAAAAAAATAATTAAACCATTTACCAATTAAATAAAACATAAAATATAATCATACCTAATTTAGATAAATCAAATATATTGACTTCCTAACTAAACAAAATCACATACTAAATTAAAAAGATGTTATGCCTAATTAAATCACTCATAACCAAATCAAATATATTGACTTCCCAATCTAAACCAATCTTGTCTCCATCAAATCTTTGACTTTCCTTGCTCAACACTAAATCAAATCCATTCATTGTGAGACAAGGAGAAGCCCTAGCCCTTCACTATATAAACAACCCCTAACCAAGACATTCTCTCCCCTAGCTCATACACATAACTCACACGCAAATCACAACAAAAAAGGCCCTAGACATTACACGCAAATCACAAGAAAGAAGCAACAATTTCTCTCAATCTCCTCCACTCTCACCACCGAATACCCATCCCTTAGACAGCCCCCCCTTTGCCGCATCTTTAGCCACCTTTCACAGCCCTAATCCACACCAAAATAAGCCTCAAATACAGTCATAAAGTCGCACAAAACAGCCCTAAACACTCCCCCCCACTGCACACCAAAACAGTCACAATTAACGCCATTACTGCAAAAAAAAAAATTGACCTGAAACAACCCATGTACTGCACGCCTAAATCACTCCAAACAGCAGCCCAAATCCACTTAAAACAGTCCCTAAAATCCTTAAAACAGTAACCTGCATTTATAATCCTTAAAATAATCACAAAAAAACTGCACTTAAAACCTTTAAAAAAACACCCAAAACAGTCCGTTGAAACGTCAAAACCGTGACCTGAACAGTGAGCAGAAAATATAGAGGAAACAACAGCAAAACGGAGGCCAAACAGCAAGCAAAACAGCAAAACAGTGAGCTAAGACGCTAAACCAGTGAACCGGAGAAGTTGAGGAGCTTTACCCTTCCGATCTCCGTGAAACGCAAGTCCGAAAGTCGGTAAAAAAGGTTAGACCTGAGGGTATTTTCCACATTCGTTTTCTGTTTTATTTTTATTATTTATTGAGTATTGTTCGCATGCTTGTTATGTTAAAATACATGTTGTAGCCCTTGAGTAGATAAATATGCATGTATTACGAAATATTGTATGCTGTGGCCTTGGAATAAAATAAAAGATGTGTCAACTCTCGCGGTATATCGGATGGAAACCTGGACATAAATTTCATAGCCGATTCCGAATGGACGGTAGTATGATCTGTACTCGGGATACAACTCCACATACCGCTTGAGTAAACGGCGCATATTTCATTTTATATTGCTTTGATTTATTTATTTTTCGTAATTTGAATTCTGCATGTTACTTGTTTATGCATGATGCAATCGAGCGCATGGGCTTAGTAAGTCGGATTAAAGGTCCCATATTTGGAGGGGTTAAAACCATTTACCATGATGCTTTGCCGCGCCGGTTGATGTGTGTTCGGTTGAATGTAAGATATGTTCAATCGGACATACTAAGTTTGATGTTATTGTCTTTATTCTTGTATGCATGATGCAATCGAGCGCATGGGCTTAGTAAGTCGGATTAAAGGTCCCCTATTTGGAGGGGTTAAAACCATTTATCACGATGCTTTGCCGCGCCGGTTGATGTGTGTTCGGTTGAATGTAAGATATGTTCAATCGGGCATACTAAGTTTGATGTTGTTGTCTTTATTCTTTGTATGCATGATGCAATCTAGCGCATGGGCTTAGTAAGTCGGATTAAAGGTCCCATATTTGGAGGGGAATCCTTTACCACGATGCTTTGCCGCGCCGGTTGATGTATATTCGGTTGAATATAAGATGTGTTCAATCGGGTATACGAAGTTTCATATAGTTATCTTTGTCTTTGTACGCATTATAATGGAAAGCGCATGGGCTTATTGTGTTGGACTAAACAAGGTTATTCATTTGAGGGAAGAAAAAGCCTAAAAGGCTACCTTTACCACGATATTTGCCGCGTCTTTCATATATTGATTGCATCATCTACCCCTGTCTCGGCTCGATCTATTACCATTGGTACATCCACATTATTAGCCCTTGCACTTTCCTTTGTTCACACAAACCAGAACCCTCACACATACTGACCACTTTTCCACACGTCCACAGCCACCCTAGCCACCATAACCCTTCACTTAAGCTGCACACCATAAGCCCTCCACTCACGCTAAGACCTCTCATTCAAATAGCCCCACTCACGACATTGTCCCCTACTCACGAGCTACCTTAAACCCACACAAACACCATCACTGTACTGCCTGAATCACGCACGATCAGCGCACACTTGAACCTTCAACACCCACAAGCCATTCGCCTCACTCACAAGACCACGCCCTAACGCCACCTATCAGCCTCAACCGCGCGTAAAGCCTACCATACCATTCATGCATGTATTATGAAATCCCATATAGTCATCATTTTCTTTGTACGCATCGTAATGAAAAACATATTTATTCCATTGGTTGCATCATTTACCTTAGTCTTGGCCTAACGTAGTATAATTCATATATCCATATTATGATAGCATGTGAGTATTATTTCTTGCGGTATATCGGATGGAAACCCATACATAAATTCCGTAGCCGATTCCGAATGGACGGTAATGCGGTCTGTACTTGGGATACAATTCCACGTACCACTTGGAAAAGTGCTCACATGTGTGTTTGTGTCCATATTAGTTATCTTCTTTTGCACCACGTCATAGCATGCTTACTTTAATGCCCAATTGCATCCTTAAGTGTCTTTTTGCATTATGTACTTAGTTAACTCTTTTATTTGTGCGTAGACATGTAATGGCTATTTGTTTATGATATGTCCATGAAATCACATGTTCGCCATTATTTGATTCGCCTTTATGTGTGCTTGTGTGGTTAGTGTGTGCTTGTGTTTCCATGAATACAATATGCCAATGAAGTTGTATGTTCATTGCTACTTTGATGTACTTTCAAGCATGCAATCTTAGATGTGAAATATATGCAAATTTAGGTGTAAGTTTTATTTTTGTGCATATGGATTTAGAAGCATGATACTCTTGGAAATAAGTGTTACTTAAGCTTGATTAAATTATTACACAAATCCTTTCATTACAAGTGACATAAGTAAGAGACCATTCCGAACCCAACGGTTTGAGGTCTTCCCTTGCGAGGGGTGAGTGCGGCCTTAAATCTCATTTTCCTGGTTCACACCGGGTGGCGACTCCATTATTCTCCGGTTTAGTCCCCCGTGGCTACTCCGTACTCCCGACTAGGCCGCGAGCCTAGAACATCATGCGTCGTCCAGTTTCTGTGTCCCACAGTCTGGCGACTCCACTGGGGATATAGAATCGGCCCTGAAATATTGTCTTGTAATGTTTGGATTTATGTTCTAATTGACCGTGTCTATAGTGGATAAAATGGGGTTTTAATCAAGGGCATTTTGAGGCTAGGTAATGGTTTGGTGTCTTTCTTCATTCACTACCTTCCTAGAAGGAAAAGTTGTGAATCACCTATATGGCCATCTACTCGTAGCCTATTGTGATGGACTAATTTGGAGGACTCATTGTTTATTCATGTCACCAAGCGATAAGAGCCTAAGAGGCTATGGTACTTAAGAGAGCCTCGCTCCACCCTCCCTCTGGGGAATCTACATCGGGAAATCCATTTGACAGTCAGTCACACACCATAGTTCATTGGCACGTACTTTAGTGTATAAAAAAGGGTGCCCTCACTTGGTCGATCGAACCCTTGATTAGGGAGACCTAGTTGTGGGCCACCATTCACCGGTGAGAGCCTTTGTCTACACTCTTATGAACCCACCCATAGACCGGGTTTGTATGGTTAAAGTAACAATTATTTCCTTGAATATGTGCTTGGGACCATCCTCATTTGGATGCAGTTGGACTATTGTCAGAAATGCGGACTTGCTGGGCCATTTAAACTGGGGCAAGTTCGTACCTTATGACCACTAGGCCCAAAGCTTCTGAAATGTTGATGGGCCATTCTGTAGAAATCATTGTTTTATGTTTGCATTATCTTTCTTTTATGCTTGTGTTTGGGAACATCGTCGTTTGGATCCATTTGGACCATTTGTCATGGGATATGGGCTTGTTGGGCCATTTAAACTGGGACAAGAACGTATTTTACGACGATTGGGCCAAAGGCTTCTAAGTGATTGATGGGCCACTTTGTGCTTGTGTTCGGAACATTACCATTTGGATTTAGTTGGGCTCCTTGCCATGAGATGTGAACTTGTTGGGCCATTTAAACTGGGACGAGTTCGCTCCTATGACAGTTAGCCCAAAAGCTTCTAAAATGATAACAGGCCGATTTGTTTGAAAATTTTAGTTGATTTAGTATGTTATATATGTTACATGCATCTCGTGCACCTCACACATACATATATCATGTTAACACCCTCTATGTCTTAGAAATGCATCATAGATTCCTTTTGGGTTAGAAAATAGGGAAGACTCACCAAAATACCGAGAACAGACATGAGTGAATCAGATATTGAGGTATCCCGTATGGATCAGTTGGAAAACAGTCTCACCAAGATTACTGAACAGTTGCAAGCCTTGACTACTGATGTGGCTGGTATGGTTGTGCCCCGTGCTGGGGGAAATTCTGAGAATGTGAGGCGTGAGGAGCCTCAGAATGGGTTGGGGGATGATATCCCCACTTTTGATGATGATATGGCAGAGTATGCAGCATGCAGAGTATCTGGGTCTCAGGCAGAGTTACAGAAACTTCGGGATCAGGTTGAGTCAGTTACCCGCAAGATGAGGGGTAAGAATGAGGATTTGCTGGATTATGACACACTGACTTTTGAGGAACAGTTGCCAGCACAGTTCAAGATGCCCGACATGGCTAAATTTAACGGGAATGGGGATCCAATGGTGCATCTCCGACAGTTTGTATCAGTCATGAGTTCAGTTGGCCTATCTCAGCGCCAAGTGCAGAAGATGTTTGGAATGTCGCTCGAGAGAGCTCCCGTGGTGTGGTACCACGGTTTGGAGAAGAAAGTGAAGGAATATTGGAGGGAATTGGCTGACGTCTTCCTGAAGCAGTATGTCACTGACCTAGAGATCGATCTGTCACTCCGCGATCTGGAGAATGTTAAGCAAAAATCGGAGGAGAGTTTTAAGGAGTATGTGGACCGATGGAGAGGTCAGTTGTTGAAAATGCAGACTAGGCCCTCGGAGAATGACCATATTAAAATAATCATCAAGGGCACCAAGCCCTCCATCTATGGGAAGCTATGAGGATGACCTCCATGATTACTGATTTTCGGCAGTTGAGGGAAACTGTCATGGATATTGAGGAAGAAGAGGTCGAGAATAGAAAATTCTATGGTCTGAACAGTAGGCCCATTGGGGGGACATCGGGAACAAAGCCCGTTTCTGCTGAGATTGCCGCTATCTGGAACCAGAGATTTTCCAACTTGGGAAGACCCCTTTCAAAGGTGCTAGAGAAATTGAAGAGGCAAGGGCTCTTAAAACCCTTGAAGCCAAACCATTACCCAATCCCCCACCATCACATTATAACCTAAGCCTTTACTGTCACTTTCACCAACAAAAGGGCCATGACACCGACAATGCGCCCGACTCCGCCATGAAATCCAATACTTGATAGACTCCAAGAAAATACCTGACCCAGAAACAGAACAGCCTGACACACACAGAAACCTCTTACCCAACTACCGTGCCGTACCACCACCAACCTATATGATCAATTCTGGCCTCCAAGAAAACCTTGTCATAAAATCCTTTCACCCTCAAGCCTTTTGCCTGGGAATCTGGGATAGTACTAGTGAAGATGAGACTGAGCAGGGGAAAAACTTTTGGCTTGATTTCTCTAGCAGTGATGAGGAAGAAGTGAGGGGAATGACGCGCATCGGTCGTTTTTACAATGATATGGCAGAAAAGGGTAAGAAAGTTTTGACAGATGGTGGAGAAGTGGTTGAGACTGCAGAAAATACTGAGGGATATAGTGCTGAGGCAATTGAGGAAGACTAGAGCACAAGTGAGTATCTGGGAACTGTTATGTGCATCTCGGGAGCATAGGCAGGCCATGGTTGAGGCCTTGAGCAAGATTGTGGTACCGGAAGACGCCAACCCTGCAATGTTTGTTGGGTCAGTTCAGAAAGAAGCTTTGCAGATATCTTTTTCTGAGGATGAACTCTCGGCGGAAGGAAGAAATCATAATAGGCCTCTATTTATCAAGGCCGAGGTAAGGGGCAAGAGAACTTCATGTGTGATGGTGGATGACGGTTCGTCCATCAATGTGTGCCCGCTGAAAATTCTGGCAAGATTGGGTATGAAAGCAACAGACTTGGACCCCTCCAGCATGACTATTAAGGCTTATGATGACAGCAAAATGGGAGTTGAGGGTACTTTTGTGGCTATGGTCAAGGTAGGCCCGATTGAAGATGAGGTTGAGTTCACGGTACTGGACATCCCGGCTACTTTCGCTTTATTGTTGGGAAGGCCTTGGTTTCACAAACTTGGGGGCGTGCCTCCACTTTACATCAGATGATCAAGTTCCCGTATGAGGGAGAAGTTGTTACTATCCGGGCTGAGATAGATAATGTCGTGGCCACCTTGGAGATACAACCTTTCACGAGGTTTCAGGTGTCAGCTACTTTTGAGGAGTGGGTGGATCCTAGGGTGGCTAGGATCATGAAAAAAATGAAGTTTGAGCCGGGTGAAGGTTCAAAATTACCAGATTTCAGAGGACAGACTACTCGGAAGGGTTTGGGGTACAAGTCTGATGAAGAAAAGCCGAAGGTCAAGAAAAAGGGCCTGAAACTGATGGAATGTTTTGTGAAAGCTTCAGGATATCAAGGGGAGCCTGAGCCTGTGGAAGTTAATGGAATTGTGGTACCTGGGTTTGAGATCTTCCAGGATATGTTGGGTAAGAAGCCGATAGTTGAAGAAATTGTGAAGAAAGAATAAGAGAATTGGGAGGAAGAACTGATGAAGTTAGAGAGCCTGACTCTGGGAGAGGACAAAAAGCCTGAGGAAAACCTGGTTGCAGAGGAAGAAGTGTCTATAGATGATGAAGACATTTACCTTCCTGATTTGTTTGAATGTACTTCCGCATTATCCAATAATAAAGACATTTCTTTGGCTTACTTGCCTGAGTCATTTCCATTTACTCTGCACGAATCAAGCATATTTGATATCAGTTCAGCCAGAATTACTGCATTTAACTTGGGTACGCTTGAGAACCCCAAGGAAATTCTGATTGCAAGTGAAGTTACCTCCGAAGAGAGGGAGAAACTAGAAGAAGTGTTGGTCATATATGCCAAAGTGTTTGCTTGGTCCTATGAGGACATGCCTGGGGTAGACAAAAATATTGCCCATCACACAATACCAACATATCCGAATATGAGGCCAGTAAAATAGAAACTCCGACGGATGAGACCAGAATGGGCTGAGAAAGTCAGAGAGGAAGTTAAGAAGCAGATAGATGTGGGGTTCCTGGAAGTAGTAAAGTATCATGAGTGGTTGGCTAATATAGTGCCGGTGCCAAAGAAAGACGGGAATGTCAGAATGTGTGTAGACTACAGAGATCTCAACAAGGCTTGTCCGAAAGATGATTTTCCTCTGCCGCATATAGATGTTCTGGTTGATAGTGCGGCTTTATCTGCTATGTATTCATTCATTTACAGATGGGTTTTCAGGTTACAATCAGGTTCTCATGGCCTGAGGAAGACAAACACAAGACTACATTTGTTACTGAGTGAGGTGGGGTACTTATTGTTACAAGGTAATGCCGTTTGGGCTTAAGAATGCGGGAGCTACTTATCAGCGGATGGCCACTACACTTTTCCACGACTTGATGCACAAAGAGATTGAAGTGTATGTGGATGACATGATGGTGAAATCAGAGACAAGGTTGGGCATATCGAAGCACTGGAAAGGTTCCTGCAGAGAGTTGACAGATACAACATGCGGCTAAATCCCAAGAAAATGCGTTTGTTTAGGGTGACATCAGGGAAATTGCTTGGTCATACAGTGGGAATGGGATGAATAGAGGTAGACTCCGAAAAGATCAAAGCAATCACAGAAATGCCTGCACCGAAGACAGAAAAAGAAGTCAGAGCATTCTTGGGGAAGATTCAGTACATCAGTCGGTTCATCGCCAAGTTGACATCAGTATGTAAGCCTATATCTTCAAACTGTTGAGAAAAGATCAGCCAGTGAGATGGAATAACAGTGTCAGACAGCCTTCGACAAAATCAGAGAGTAGTACTGGTAAAGCCTCATGTATTGAAACCTCCGAGACGGGCAGACCTTTGATATTGTATTTGGCTATAGAATCAGAAGCATTGAGGGCAATGATGGTACAAGCAGATGAGACAGGGGTAGAACATGCAGTCTATTATATGAGTAAGAAAATGCTCCCGTATGAGGCTCGGTATCAAGAAGTAGAGAAGATCTGTCTTGCCATGGTATGGGCTTCCAGAAAGTTGTGACATTATTTCCAGTCTTACAAGATCCAGGTAGTGGCAAAGGAAAATCCTCTGAAATATCTTCATTCGAGGCCTTCACTAGTGGGAAAATTGGGCAGATGGTTGTATTGCTGCTGACAGTTTGACATTGAGTATCTCACCTCCAAAGTGATCAAAGGGCGAGCAGTAGCAGAGTTTCTGGCATTGCAACCTGTTGAGGGGGATCAGTATAAGTTTGAATTTCCAGACGAAGAGATCCAAGCAATAACAGTTCAGAGATGGAAGATGTATTTTGACGGAGCAGTGAATTACAAGGGAGCCGAAATTGGATCGTGATAGTGACCCCCGAGGGAGAGACTTTGCCTTTGGCCAAGAGGTTGACATTCAGAGTGACTAACAACATGGCCGAGTATGAAGCATGTGCTTTTGGTTTGACAACATTGATAGCCTTGAAGGCCGGAAGTGTGGAAGTCTACGGAGATTCTATGTTGGTAGTCCAGCAGATGCGAGGAGAATGGGAATTGAAAGAAGAACGGTTGAAACCTTACCTTTTCACCTCAGAAAGTTGGCACAAGTTATCCCAGATTGTAAGTTTTAGCACTTGCCGAGAGAAGAGAATCAGATGGCAGACGCACTGGCTACACTTGCAGCGACTTGGGAAAATCCAGAAAAGTTAGTGATGAGACCGTTGATACTGACAACAGCAAACAGACCTGCTTATGAGATAGAAAGAATTCTGGAAGTTGAGGTCGACGACGGTAAACCTTGGTATTGTGACATTCAGAGGTATCTGGAAGATGGTGAACTCCCGGAAGAGGCAGGCATAAAAGAAAGAATAGCCATTCAGAAGTTAGCTTCCCAGTATGTGATTTTGAAAGGGGAACTGTACAAGAGGCAAGCAAACGGTATTCAGTTGAAGTGTTTGAGAAAAAAAGAAGCTCAGCATGTAATGGAAGAAATACACGCCGGGGTATGTGGTCCGCACATGAACGGGTTGAATCTGTCCCGCAAGATAGTGAGACAAGGTTTTTATTGGTCAACCATGGAAACAGACTGCGCGAAAATGGTAAAGCACTGTCATGACTGTCAAGCACATGGTAATTTGAATCACTTACCGCAAACAGAGTTGCACGGGCTGTCAGAGCCGTGGCCTTTCTCAGCATGGGGAATTGATATGATTGGAGAAATTCGACCGAATGCATCGAATGGGCATCGCTTCATAGTAGTGGCAGTAGATTACTTCTCGAAGTGGGTGGAAGCCGAAGCATTCTGCAATGTTACAGCAAAATAGATGGCAAAGTTTATAGCTCGGAACCTCATTTGTCGGTATGGTATGCCGCATCATGTAGTGACAGACAACGGGGTTCAGTTTCAAGGAGAGACGAATGCAATGTTACAGAGGTATGGGATAGGCCACCACAAGTCATCACCGTACAGGCCGCAGGTAAATGGGGCAGTTGAGGCAGACAACAAGACTATAAAGACGATTTTAGCCAAGATAACAGAGAACTGCAGAGATTGGGCCGAGAAACTACCATATGCTTTGTGGGGGTACAGAACATCAGTAAGAACAGCAACAGGGGCCACACCTTACTCTTTGGTCTATGGAATGGAAGCAGTATTGCCAGTATAAGTGGAAATACAGTCTATGAGGGTATTAGCAGAGGCAGAATTACCGGAACAGGAGTGGGCCGCACAGAGGTTTGATCAGTTAGCACTATTGGATGAGAAAAGAACGAAGTCTTGGTATCACATGCAGTTGTATCAGAAGAGACTAGCTCGAGCATTCAACAAGAAAGTACGCCCCACCAAGATCAGAAAGGGTGATTTGGTACTTAAGCAATCAAGACCGTCGACGACAGATCCAAGAGGAAAGTTCAGACCTAACTGGGAAGGACCTTACATAGTGCAGAAGGTAATGGGAAATGGAGCAGTGAAGCTATCAGACTTGGAAGGAAACGAGTTCACCGAGCCGATCAACGTAGACAGATTGAAATAGTACTTTGCCTGAGGGAGAGAAGACCGAACAGTCACCAAGGAAATCGGCAGAAGACCTAACCCAACGGGATAAGAAAATCATTCATACATGCACGTAACATTGCATTCTCTTCGTGTTTGTTTTTGTTTTGTGTTCGCAGGTTCGAAGAAAGGAGAAAGCGGCAGAAATGAGCCAAACAACGTCATCGCAGTTTCAGTTTTGGGGATGAGTCCCAGGGGGCGAGGCCCATATCAACAGTTTTTTGGGATAAGTCCCAGGGGGCGAGGCCCATGTCAGCTTGGGGGCGAGGCCCATATTAGCTTGAGGGTGAGACCCATGTCAGCTTGGGGGCGAGGCCCATATCAGCTTGGGGGTGAGGCCCATATCAGCTTGAGGGCGAGGCCCACATCGTCAGCACTTTTGGGATGCGTCCCAGGGTCGAGGTACACTTGTTGACAGTTGCAGTTCCGGGATGCATCCCTGGGTCGAGGGCCCACTGCATCATCAGTTGTATTTTCGGGATGCGTCTCAGGGTCGAGGGCCCACTACGTCATTTGTTCTAAGGCGATGCCCTCATTTTCAGCGGTATCGGGATGCGTCCCAGGGTCGAGGTGCCCCCGTTGTCAGTTGCAGGAATTGGGATGCGTCCCAGGATCGAGGTCCACTGAAGCACCAACTCAGCTCGAGGCGGTAGACGAGCCAGGTAAGTGAAAATGCATTGCATAACTTTGATAGGATTGTTCAAAGTCACACACTGCACAAGTCCCATCAAAGTGGGGGCGACTGTAGGCATTGCATTTTTGCATGTGAAACCCGATGATGAGTCTCAGTTGGAGGCACTACCTTTTTAGTTAAGGATATTGCGGGAAACGGTCGTCGGAAGGGAATCGGTATTGCGTTAGATCCTTGTTCACTTATTTAGCGTCAAGCTCACTTGTTGGACCTCTGTTTAGATCACATTTGGCCCAGAAAAAAAAACCCTTTTTAATCTAGCCCATACACGCCTAACCCACTAACCAAGCCAAACCAAGCCACATTAAGCCCACACCACATTAGGCCCACACGCCCATCACCCAAATTAAATAAAATATTAATTAGATAATGTAATTGAATTAAATAAAATAATTAAACCATTTACCAATTAAATAAAACATAAAATATAATCATACCTAATTTAGATAAATCAAATATATTGACTTCCTAACTAAACAAAATCATATACTAAATTAAAAAGATGTTATGCCTAATTAAATCACTCATAACCATATCAAATATATTGACTTCCTAATCTAAACCAATCTTGTCTCCATCAAATCTTTGACTTTCCTTGCTCAACACTAAATCAAATCCCTTCAATGTGAGACAAGGAGAAGCCCTAACCCTTCACTATATAAACAACCTCTAACCAAGACATGCACTCCTCTAGCTCATACACATAACTCGCACGCAAATCACAACAAAAAATGCCCTAGACATTACACGCAAATCACAAGAAAGAAGCAACAAAATTTCTCTCCATCTCCTCCACTCCCACCACTGAATACCCATCCCTTAGACAGCCCCCCTTTGCCGCATCTTTAGCCACCTTTCACAGCCCTAATCAACACCAAAATAAGCCTCAAATACAGTCATAAAGTCGCACAAAACAGCCGTAAACCTCCCCCACCCCCACTGCACACCAAAACAGTCACAATAAACGCCATTACTGCAAAAAAAAAACTGACCTGAATAGCCCCTATACTGCACGCCTAAATCACTCCAAACAGCAGCCCAAATAGCAAGCAAAACAGTCCGTTGAAACATCAAAACCGTGACCTGAACAGTGAGCAGAAAATATAGAGGAACACATCAGCAAAACGGAGGCCAAACAGCAAGCAAAACAGCAAAACAGTGAGCTAAGATGCTAAACCAGTGAACCAGAGAAGTTAAGGAGCTTTACCCTTCCGATCTCCGTGAAACGCAAGTCCGAAAGTCGGCAAAAAAGGTTAGACCTAAGGGTATTTTCCACATTTGTTTTCTGTTTTATTTTTATTATTTATTGAGTATTGTTCGCATGCTTGTTATGTTAAAATACATGTTGTGGCCCTTGAGTAGATAAATATGCATGTATTACGAAATATTGTATGCTGTGGCCTTGGAATAAAATAAAAGATGTGTCAACTCTCGCGGTATATCGGATGGAAACCCGGACATAAATTTCATAGCCGATTCCGAATGGACGGTAGTATGATCTATACTCGGGATACAACTCCACATACCGCTTAAGTAAACGGCTCATATTTCATTTTATATTGCTTTGATTTATTTATTTTTCGTCATTTGAATTCCGCATGTTACTTGTTTATGCATGATGCAATCGAGCGCATGGGCTTAGTAAGTCGGATTAAAGGTCCCCTATTTGGAGGGGTTAAAACCCTTTAACACGATGCTTTGCCGCGCCGGTTGATGTGTGTTCGGTTGAATGTAAGATATGTTCAATCGGGCATACTAAGTTTGATGTTATCGTCTTTATTCTTTGTATGCATGATGCAATCGAGCGCATGGGCTTAGTAAGTCGGATTAAAAGTCCCCTATTTGGAGGGGTTAAAACCATTTACCACGATGTTTTGCCGCGCCGGTTGATGTGTGTTCGGTTGAATGTAAGATATGTTCAATCGGGCATAATAAGTTTGATGTTGCTGTCTTTATTCTTTGTATGCATGATGCAATCGAGCGCATGGGCTTAGTAAGTCGGATTAAAGGTCCCCTATTTGGAAGGGTTAAAATCCTTTACCACGAAGTTTTGCCGCGCCGGTTGATGTATATTCGGTTGAATATAAGATGTGTTCAATCGGGTATACGAAGTTTCATATAGTTATCTTTATCTTTGTACGCATTGTAATGGAAAGCGCTTGGGCTTATTGTGTTGGACTAAAAAAGGTTCTCCATTTGAGGGAAGAAAAAGCCTAAAAGGCTACCTTTACCACGATATTTGCCGCGTCTTTCATATATTGATTGTAACATCTACCCCTTTCTCGGCTCGATCTATTACCATTGGTACATCCACATTATTAGCCCTTGCACTTTCCTTTGTTCACACAAACCAGAACCCTCACACATACTGACCACCTTTCCACACGTCCACAGCCACCCTAGCCACCATAACCCTTCACTTAGGCTGCGCACCATAAGCCTTCCACTCACGCTAAGACCTATCATTCAAATAGCCCCACTCACGCCACTGTCCCCTACTCACGAGCTACCTTAAACCCATACAAACACCCTCACTGCACTGCCTGAATCACGCACGATCAGCGCACACTTGAACCTTCAACACCCACAAGCCATTCGCCTCACTCACAAGACCACGCCCTAACGCCACCTATCAGCCTCAACCCGCGCGTAAAGCCAACCATACCATTCATGCATGTATTATGAAATCCCATATAGTCATCCTTTTCTCTGTACGCATCGTAATGAAAAACATATTTATTCCATTGGTTGCATCATTTACCTTAGTCTTGGCCTAACGTAGTATAATTCATATATCCATATTATGATAGCATGTGAGTATTATTTCTTGCGGTATATCGGATGGAAACCCAGACATAAATTACGTAGCCGATTCCGAATGGACGGTAATGCGGTCTGTACTTGGGATACAATTCCACGTACCACTTGGAAAAGTGCTCACATGTGTGTTGTGTCCATATTAGTTATCTTCTTTTGCACCACGTCATAGCATGCTTACTTTAATGCCTAATTGCATCCTTAAGTGTCTTTTTGCATTATGTACTTAGTTAACTCTTTTATTTGTGCGTAGACATGTAATGACTATTTGTTTATGATATGTCCATGAAATCATATGTTCGCCATTATTTGATTCGCCTTTATGTGTGCTTGTGTGGTTAGTGTGTGCTTGTGTTTCCATGAATACAATATGCCAATGAAGTTGTATGTTCGTTGCTACTTTGATGTACTTTCAAGCATGCAATCTTAGATGTGAAATATATGCAAATTTAGGTGTAAGTTTTATTTTTGTGCATATGGATTTAGAAGCATGATACTCTTGGAAATAAGTGTTACTTAAGCTTGATTAAATTATTACACAAATCCTTTCATTACAAGTGACATAAGTAAGAGATCATTCCGAACCCAACGGTTTGAGGTCTTCCCTTGCGAGGGGTGAGTGTGGCCTTAAATCTCATTTTCCTAGTTCACACCGTGTGGTGACTCCATTATTCTCCGGTTTAGTCCCTCGTGGCTACTCCGTACTCCCGACTAGGCCGCGAGCCTAGAACAGTATGCGTCGTCCAAATTCTTTGTCCCACAGATGCGCTGATAATTAAGGCGGTGATAGGAGGAGCTGAAGTAGATAAGATCTTAGTGGATCGAGGGAGTGCGGTCGACATAATCTCTAAGTAAGCCCTGGACGGATTGGGGATAGAATATGCTGCAGTGACCTAGGCTGGGACACCATTGTACGGGTTTGGGGGAGCAACGGTCGTCCCTCTGGGCAAAATACAGTTTGCCATGACAGTCGAAACTTCCCCACGCACCCGGACAATTATGATAGACTTTACAGTGGTGGACTGCATGAGCAGTTACCAAGTCATTGTGGGTCGGCTTTTCATGATGGAGACGAAAGCCGCCATATCATGTTATTACTTGAAGCTGAAGTTTCCCACCCGGGCTGGGATCGGGGTTGCATGTGGAAATCATAAGGTAGCCCGGAGTTGCTTTGCCACTGTTTCAAAAGAGACTCTCTGTATCGAGAAGGGTAGTCGGAAGAAGAGGAGAATGGAGTAGGAGGAAGAGGAGGAAGAAGAGGAATCAGACGAATCTCCAGATGTACGATCCAATAAGTTTGCCCGATTGGGGGCAGCCGAAGAACTGGAGTCAGTGAAACTCTTTGGCCCAGGGAAAGTCATTAAGGTAGGAGCGGGTTTGGAAGAAAACCTGAAGCATGATCTCCTAAAGCTTATAGAGCGGTATGTAAATATTTTTGCTTGGGGTATAGTGACATGCCTGTGATAGACCCCAAGTTTGTCAGCCACCATTTAGCAGTGGATCCGACTCACAAGCCGGTCAATAAAAAAAGAAGAATATTCAACTAGGAGCGTTGTGAGGTGGTAGCGGCCGAGGTGGATGGATTGTTAAATACCAGATTCATCATAGAGGTAAAATACCCGGAGTGGGTCTCGAATGTGGTTCTAGTAAAGAAACTTAATGAGAAGTGGAAGATGTGTGTGAACTTCTCTGACCTTAATAAGGCTTGCCCAAAAGATAGTTTCTCACTCCCGAAAGTAGATCAACTGGTGGATTTAACTGCATGTCATGGACTGCTCAGTTTCATGGATGCCTTTTCGGGATATAACCAGGTAAAAATGCATCCCGATGACGAAGAGAAGACAGCTTTCATCACGGATCAGAGGTTGTACTGTTATAAGGTGATGCCTTTTGGCTTGAAGAATGCAGGGTCCACATTTCAAAGGTTGGTAAACAAAGTCTTTAAGCAACTCATCGGTAAAATCATGCAAGTGTATGTTGATGACATGATAACGATGACCATGGAACCGGAGGGACATTTGGCCGACCTCTTGGAAACTTTTGAGCTGGTGAGAAAACATGCCATGAGGCTGAACCCAGAGAAGTGTGCATTCGTGTAGCATCCGGAAATTTTATGGGGTACATGGTAAGTGCACGAGGAATAGAGGCTAACCCGCAGAAAATCCAAGCAAATCTGGATTTGAAATCTCTCATGACAGTCAAAGAGGTGCAGAGCTTGACGGGCAAAGTGGCTGCACTAAACCGGTTCATATCCCGTGCAACCGATAAATGTCATCCATTTTTCAAGTTGGTCAAGAAGATTAAGAAGGATGTCATCTGGACGACAGAATGCGAGGAATCTTTCATGCAGCTCAAGCAGTACTTAACCAAGCCCCCGCTTTTGGCAAAACCGATACCGGGTGAGACTTTGTTATTATATTTAGCTGTTTCTAAATATATTGTAAGCTCAGTGCTAGTGCAGGAGGCCGATAAGATCCAAAGGCCGGTGTATTACATTAGCAGAGCCTTGTTGGATACAGAGACAAGATATCTGGTTCATAAACTGGTGGCACTGTCCTTAGTCACGGCTGCCAGAAAGTTACGACCTTACTTTCAAGCTCATCCTATCGGTGTATATACCGACCACCCCTTGAGATAGATCCTACATAAGCCAGAGGTCTCGGGCCGGTTAGTAAAGTGGTCGGTGAAGCTAATTGAGCACAACATATCTTATATACCGAGAGCAGCGGTAAAAGAGCAGGCTCTAGTAGATTTTGTGGCCTAGTTTACTGGGCCCCAGATTTTATAAATTTCAGAGACCATGTGGGAGTTGTCTATAGACGGTTCTGTTAGTTCACAAGATTGTAGGGCTGGATTCGTTTTACGGAGTAGTGAAGGCTAAGAATGGGTCTATGACTTGAGATTTGCTTTCGAGGCCACCAATAATGAAGCAGAATATGAGGCCATTTTGGCCAGATTGAGGTTGTGCACGGCAGTAGGCGTCCGAGATGTGATCATGAAGAGTGACTCCCAGCTGGCCATCCAGCAGTTGATGGGTGAATTTCAGGCTAGAAAGCCTAACATGGCAGCATATATGGCCAAGGTAAAGAAGTTGGCCGGAGAAATGGGTAATGTGCAGTTCGAGCATGTTGGTCGGAAAAGTAACAATCAAGCAGACTCGTTAGCCTGGATGACATCCTTCATTAAATCAGAGAAGCCCAGAACCATCCATTTGATTTGTCTGCAGGAAAGAAGTATTGGTAAATCAGAGGTAATGGAAGTAAAGGTAGGAGATGAGGCCTCGTGGATGGACCCAATCAAGAAGTACTTGGAGACTGGGGAGACGCCTGAAGACAGGAAGGCAATAAGAAAGCTGAGGTACCGAAGCTCCAATTTTTATCTGATAGAAAGAGTATTATACCGAATGGGGTATACTGTGCCTCTTTTGAGATGCCTTGCAGCAGAGGAGGCCGATTACGTGCTTAGAGAAATTCACGGAGGCATTTGTGGAAGTCACGCCGGGGGGCAATCCATTGTGTATAAGGCGTTGAGACATGGATTCTACTGGCCGACCATGCACCAGAATGGGATGAAAGTGGAACGGAAGTGTGAGGGATGTCAGAAGAATGCGAACTTTCATCATCAGCCGGCAAAGCAGCTGACTTTGCTAATTAGTCTCTGATCGTTCGCCCAGTGGGGGCTGGATATCATCGGACCGATTCCAGCAGGGCGAGGACAAGCCAAGTATGACATTGTTGCCATTGACTAGTTCATCAAGTGGGTAGAGGCCGAACCTCTGTCTACAATCACAGAGAAGATGGCAACAGACTTCGTAAAGAAAAGTATCATCTACCGATTCAGAATTCATCGAGCCATCATCACCGACAATGGGAAATAGTTTGACAGTAAAGGTTTCAGGAAGCTATGTGAAGACCTTCAAATCGCCTTGAGATTCGCTTCACCTGATCATCCCAAGTCCAACGGGCAAGTCAAGGCTACCAACAAAACAATCAAGGTAAATTTGAAGGACCGGCTCAGATCTTGTAAGAGACTGTAGGTCGAAGAATTACCAGAAGTATTATGGGTGCACCGGACAACCCACAAGGACTCCACGGGAGAAACCCCATTTTATTTGGCTTACGGGTGTGAGCCGGTAATTCCAACAGAGATAGGGATGATCACCCACCGGGTTCATCATTTTGAGGCCGAACAGAATGAAGAGCTTATCAGAAATCATCTTGATCTGGTCAAAGAAAAACGAGAGAAGTCAGCTATGAAACCGGTTGTCTATCAACAGAGGATGACCCGCTTCTACAATAGGAAAGTTCAGATTCGATCATTCCTCCATGGAGATTTGGTTTTAAAGAGGGTCACTTTGAATACCAGAAGACCTGAGAAAGGTTCATTGGGCGCCAAGTGGGAAGGGCTATATAGAGTGGTGGAGATAGTAAGACCGGGTGCATATCTTGTAGAGCAACTGGACGGTACCCGGCTCAAGAAGCCTTGGAACGCCGAGATGCTGAGGAGGTACTTCCAGTAGCATTTCTTCTTTGAACCACAAAGTGAATAGATGAGTTATAATAGCCAGAACCAAAAAACCTTTGTAAAACCTCTCTTAAAATGACCCACCAAGAGTTGTAAGAAGGGCAGTAGGTCCCATGAATATGAACATTTTCTTTTCTCTCTGAATTAAAAAGCTTGTTCACTTTACTTGTTGTTTAATTAAGTCCGAAAATCGTGTTCAATATTCTTGGGACGTACTCGATACGAATGGGTGATCGGTAACTGGGAAGGACACCAAGCCTGTGGCACGCCAATCCCAGGTGTCATTATCAAACCCTCGGGTGGAAGTGTTCCGACCTGGCTCCTTTCACTTTTGAGGATCCAGAACGAGTGAAGGAATGAGGCCTGTGCGGGAAACTCGTGAACCCCTCGTGGCACACCGCTCCCGGGTGTCATTATCAAACCCCCGAGGCTGGAGCGTTACTACCTCATGGCTCACATTTTTTAGGAACAGCTCGGGTAAAACGGACCCATGGACATTTCTTCCCATGCAGGTCGGCTGGTGAATCCCGTTGAAGACTATCAGAGAGTATGGCATGGGGATGGCTTAATTGCCTCCATGACCATCATGCTCCCGGGTAAACCGGACCCAGAGAGGTTTTTTCCCCTGTGAGTCAGCTGGTGAGTCCCGTCGAGAACCATCAGACCACCTGGCTTGGGTATGGCCGAATGGTCCCCTTGATTGAAGGAGTCTCGGGTAAACCGGACCCAGAGAGGTTTCTTCCCCTGCGAGTCGGCTGGTGAGTCCCATTGAGAACCACCCAGGAAAGGCACACACATGGTGTTTTCCTCCCCCGTTGGGACTTGCCTGACCGCCCCGAATCGGCGTATCCGTAGCCTGGTTAGCCGGGACGCTGAATTGTAAGGTTCAAAATTGTGTTTTGGGAGGCCTCGGGTAGGACGCTGCCTCGGAGCACCGAGTTGTTATTCTTACTTCTGGAATTTGCTTGGAGCATGTGCTAAGTCACCTCCACCTTTGTTAACTCTGTTTTGTTCTTTTTCGCTGATGTCTGGTATAGGGACGCCCGCGCCAAGATCCGCAGAGCCTCAGAGGTTGAAAATTTTTCCCTCGTCTAAGTCTCAAATGTTCCACCTGCTCAAGGATGGACTCGTTCTGATGATGCAATATCCCACCAGCTCGAGGCTAGATTCGCTCCGCCGAGTCTGTATTGTTCCACCAGCTCGGGGCTGGATTCGTTCCGCCGAGTCTGTTTTATTCCACCAGCTCGGGGCTGGATTCGTTCCGTCGAGTCTGTATCGTTCCACCAGTTCGGAGCTAGATTCATTCCGTCGAGATTACTAGTCTTTCCTACCTCACCGAGTGTCTGATTCTGATTTGGGGACAGACCGTACGAAGACACTAAGGGCGACCTGGGTTGGCATTAAGGCATTTTTTATACAAATCTGAGGATCAGTCGCCTGACGATTGATCGACACACTTCTGATTTTTGTAGTTCCCGGCACCAACTCATATGCTCGTTGGAATCGAGAACTAAGGGACAGATGTTGATGGGGATTTCCGCGGCTAAAAGTTTCTGAACAGTTCGATAAGGGCAAAGAAGGAAGTTCCACTCATCCGGAGGACCATGAGTTAGAAGATAGGTGTCGTTCTTCAACCCGACATGGAGTCCGGACACAGTCCCCCAGATTTGACCGACCAGATGACACATCATGATTCAGTCTTAAAGGCCGACAACATCAGAGCCGAGGCTGACCACAATAGTCCAGTAGCTCGGTTCAGTTCTACCTTCTCCCAGGATCGGGATAGTGAGCTCGGGTATTTTAGGTCAGGTCGGAATGGCTGGGCCAGTTCAGCTCGGTGTATGACCGACCTCTAGAAGATCGACGTGGGATCAGAACAGTTAGATTTTTCCCTCCAAAACTCTCACGTTCGAAATTCGGCAGGTTGTCACTATTAATGAAAAAGTCTGACAATGTACTTTTACTGCGTGATGTGACAGGAATTCAAAGGGTATATTATACTTTCGGTGATGGCAGTTTGGGGAAGGGAACCTGTCAAATCACCGGAAATCCGCAGACCTGCAGGGCTGGCATCACAAATATATGACAACATTGTTGGATATCCAGTAGTATATAAGGAAATGTTGATCACATTTGTAAAGGTTACGAAATTTTTCATTTTGAGAACCATTTGTAAAAAATATTGTAAGAGAACAACCTACTCGGTTTCTTTAGACCTTCACTAAAACAGGTCGGCCGAGCTCGGTTAAGTAATAAAAAGAACCCCCACCCCACTTTGTGACCGTGGACGTAGGCTGGTTGAGCTCCGCCGAACCACGTTAAACATTTTCTTTTCGATTTCTTGTGTGTATTTTATCTTTTGCCAAATTTACCTTTGGCCTCTTCATAACCAAACAAATTCAAGGTTGATGGAAGGTTGTCTCGGGAGGGTTATCTCGAAACTACCCCTGGGACGAAAATCATCCGTCAACATATGTCGTATTCTTTTGGTTTTGATAATTAAGTCCGAAAATATCTATTTTCCTTTGCAGTACTTATTTCTCTGTCTCCTGCCTAGTTTCATATGGAACCATAATTCTAAATTTAATAAAATACCTAATGAACGGATAAATTTCTGTTATTACTGAGTTGAAGTATAACAAGACTAATCATTAGACGAGATAAACATTCATAGCATTAATAAAATATAATAATTCATTTTTAAAATATTACTGAGATCCATATCATTTTCTTTTCTTATAATATAATAAATTTTTATCTCACCCACTAATGAGCCTTATTATACTTGAACTCTGTAAGCAAAAGCAACGAAAGTACGAAACATATTAGAGATCATGGGATTTATTTTCAAGTATGTTTTATGCCATGATTTCGCTTACATACTAAATTATATTACATATATTTTTTTTAACACTGTTGAAAAATCCATCTCGATTAAGGGATTATTATAGTGGTGGGTGGTGATGGTTATTATTATTGGAAATTATATCCGCACCACCTAACATTTTTTATCCATTTAATTTGATAAAAGAACCATTATAATATTAAATAATATCATAGATAAAATAATCTTTTTTAAAAAAAAAATTTTTTTCCAGATTTTGACACTGTTAAGAGAAAAAACAATTGGGAGGTACCGTAATTTATTTATTTGAAGGTTCACCGCAGCAGAAGTGATTCATAAATAAATAAATTCCCTTTAAAAAATCAAATTGTTTTAACTATATTGGAATAAAAATGAACATAAAGACGCTTGGAAACGACTTTGTTATGCCCACTCTAATTATTTCAAACTTTTTTTTTTGAAATCGTTGAAAACCCCACAATGAAACCACCACTTGCGGGCTTAAGTGGAACAATAAAATCCGTGACTATCTCATACTCTTACAAAAAACGCAGTCTCTCGAACTCAAGATAAGATCCTGAACCATCCTGAACCCTCCAGCATCAAGCCATGCCCCTTTTGGAGCTATTTCAACTTGCTTTCAAGCAAGCAAACACGGTCAGCTCTAATGAACAATGAATTCATGTGAAAGATATCAAAACTTCAAAAAGATGAAGGCAACAAACGGTAGATGAATCCAAAAATACAAAGATTTAACAAGACACTGAGCAATGATACAGCGAATGATGATACAAACATGTACACTACACTCGAATGATCTAAAATCTAAACTGTAAATAGATATTTTTAACAACATATCGACAAATCAAATGCTTTGAAATTACCCAAACCAGGAAGATTATGGTAAGAAGGGACGGAGGCTGCGCTTTATTCAATTACAACTTACCCAAGGCTCTTTACATGGTCAAGCAATAGCCAAGATTATTTATTTGCCTGTACCTCCTTCCTGACTTTCTCATAGCTAATGAGGTGAGACCTGTAATGGAGAACAAACAGTCTCTTGTTCACGAACTTTGACGACTCCAGAAGTGGCTATCAGTCATCAGTTCAAACATATCAGCACGTCATTATCTGTATCCAAAATAAAAGCTTATAACAGTAAAATTATAAGACGATGACACTATTAACAGTTGGATTACAAGTTTCCAACAAGGCATGTTCTTGCACAGAGCACCGTCATCTGCCAGATGCATGTGCGAAAAGCAGTTGAAAATTCATGGCATTGACGAGGATCAGAAGGCACCCAATCAAAGGGGGTGCGATGCAGGAGCAAGACACAAATTTGCTTTTAAGGAAATGCTTTGAAAGAACTCTAGGAATGCTGCAACTAGCCTTTATCTGCTGTCTACTGGGCGGCTATTATCAAATCTTTAAAGGCATCCTATAGATTAGCATATTTTCAATTTCTTTTACAAAAAGGTCATAACAGTGCACAAGGCTCCACCTAGGGTTTAGAGAAGGTCCTGGTATACGTAGCCTTACCCATGTTTAAAGTGTCTACAGAAGCTACAAAATTTTCAAGACAACGCTAAGCGATAAAGTTGAACTGAAGTTAGGGAAGAAAACATGAAATGAAATCATGGTAAGTACATCCTCTTTGTGCATTTAATTTTGAAGATACATAATGGGTTTCCCCATACAACACCCATGTCCATGTAAACAGAAGATGGGTTTTAGATAACACATTATGCCTCAAATCCTACATGGCAAACTTGGAATTGGAGTCGTGTCCACATGCCTACCAAGAGCTTCGGTTGATCGACTTGTCATATTAATATGTAACCTGTAAAATAATTTATCCCAGAGGAAACCCATAAAATAATTTATCCTAGAGGATGTCAGTGTAAATAAAGTTTAGTTACCTGTACCCCACTGGGAACTATGTACTCAATTGATTAGCTCTGAGCACACTCAAATGGATGCAGGGATCCTTCAGAAAATTCATGCATGCGAAACCGCTCCAGAAGTTCATAAGGCCTGAAAATTAATATTATTGATTCTTGCAAATGAGCAAAAACAAAAACTTTTAAACAAAATGAAACTTTCATGTTATGGTGAAGCCAAATGATCATGTCATGTCACCCAAATTACCAATATTCACTATATAAGCTCCCCTCGCCAGATTTAATGTTTTAAACGCTAAATTGATTTAGTTATTGGCACAAATATATTTAGATGAATAAAAAGTATATTTTCAAAAGTCTTACAGGATGGGTTCACGATTACGAGATAATTTCCTTTGATTGCTTTCCATGGCATCCAATACATCTCCAGAAACAATTGTTGGAACAGAGGCATTTGGAGTCCATATCTAAACAAGCACAGTAAAAGTTAAGATAAAACCAGCACAGCACTTGGAAAAAAGAAATCCCTCTCATCACACACACCTTTATAGTGCTATCAATGCCACTGGTTGCCACCACACAATCAAAGGGATGACACTGCACGCAGTTCACGACTGTAGAGGGACAAGAAGAGACAACAATCGTTTAAGATGAGAATTAAAAGATACAGCAGCAACCCCCACTCTTCACACTAAATTCCATTACCAGCTTCATCTCCAAGTAGCATTTTAATCAGTCTGCCAGTTTGCTTCTCCCAAATAAACCATCTACCATCATCACTCCCACTGGCTATATAATCACCTGTAAATTAATAATAAGATGTTCATTATTGGCATGATTGAAATGTCATGCAAACAAGAAGAATTAAGAGAAAGTTACCTTTTCGACCAAGAAAACTGGCTTGCTTAATGTCAGTTCCAACATTACAGTGGCCAACATATCTTTGTTTCATGTCAATAACTGCCTCAGGCTGCAATAAAACAAAAGGATAGCGAATTGGTCAAAGCAACATGACCGAATGAAAAAGTGAATTCACTATAGATGAACAGAAAAAGTAAAATTCCGATTTGGTGAAAACCAAGACCTTGCTTCTGTGGTTGTTGGTTGATATATAGATAATTTTGTTGAAAAAGTCGACCAGAAGCTATATATAGGTAATCTCCATTTTTTGTCACGTTCAAATATTTCTATTTAAAAAAAAAAATTGAATAAGAACCTGATAAGATATCCCATCATATTGTGATGAAAATGAAGGCGACCCACAGGAGCCATTGGCATCATCAGTTTCTCTAGCTGAATCACCTCTTCGGTGGATTCTCAGATTCAAACTTCTATGCAAAAAATTGGCATCAACATCACGCTCTTCATCACCTGATATTGATGTTTCAAAGTCCACCTCTAGCTCCTCGTCATTATCAGAATCTTCTCTTTCAGACCTCGGATCATCTTGTGAAGCATCACTATTAGCCTCTGACCTGTAGAGTATATCACTCAGTGAAAGTACTCTTCCTGTACGGGATTCAGACCTTGCTGCCCCATCATTTTCCTTGTTATTTTTCTCCGCTTCAGCTAGTTATGCAACAACACAATTAGATATAAAATAGCTCAGCTAAAACTCTGCAACATAAGAAATACATAGAATCTTTAGTTACTAATCTAGCATTAACCAAGAAACATTTATTTTCATATCAACTTATTAAGCCATTCACATTATTAGAAGAGCAAATAGGAAACAGGTGATCTTGAACCGAACGGACTTGCATCAAAATATATCAAGTGAAACCCTATGCAAAAACGAAAAGTATGGGTAATGGATGTTCCCTTTTCCATGAAATACACTCAAAAAGTAGTATATGAAGAATATATCTCCAAACGAATAGGACTTGGTTGGATTAGATTGTCACTATATTGCAAGTGCTAACTAAATCCTTGTAAAATACATTCAAGTAGTTCCAGGGTAAACTTGCTTTCACATGACTGAGTTTTGAATTCAGCAAAATGGAATTCTGACATCTGATCTTTGCTGCCATACAATAGTCAATAATGCTACATATCCCAAAAGATATCCCAAAAAAGGTGACCCTCGTCATGTAGATTATAAAATACTACAATAAATTGATCCACCAGTTGATGAGCATGCCATCTCATTTTATTTTGGGATATGTAGCATTACTCCAAAAAAATTTATCCTTCACCTACAACTTCAAATCAGGTAAAAATCCTCGAAAAAAGCATGGATTAAAACAACATTTGGTTTGTAACACCAATGCAATACACATCAATGCTTCCCTAAATATGAAACATTACCCCAACAGCTTCTCATTCAATATGCGTGCAATTTTTAGAAACAGGTACGGGTACCCTAATGTTATAGGACGGTCGACACAGATACATTCCTAATTTATACATCTTTCGCACCATATTGATTATTGACGTCTGTTTGTCAGGCAAAGGATAATTTATTAAAGTAAGACAAAAAGTTCATTCAGTTGAAATTGAGATGAATACTACCATAACACTAACAATATATACAAAAACTGATGTATATAATATCCTCATCGAATGAATTTAACAGCGGCCATTTTTGATAGATACATATTCTATAAAATATAATAGCTTCTACTCCACCATGCGAAACTCCAATATGGAGAACACAAAGAAGGTACGCAACATTAAGAAGTTACAAACCTGCAGCAATATCCTTCTTTAGATTCTCAACCTTTTCTGCCACTTCAGAATTGGATGGGTCCAGACATTGAGCAGCAATGGCAAAATCTACAGCTTCTTTATGTTTGCAAAGCTGCAGAAAACTAAAAATTAGGAAGTGACAACGAGTAAAAGTCTAAAAGACATATAGCGACAGTTTCAGTATATTCAACTTCGTATGCCATGAGAATAAGATATTATGGTTCGTCTTTTAATAAAGGTAGCTGAAAGAGTTTAGAATGTAATATTCTAAAATATCTAATTCTTGGTCCTTGGATAAATGTTCCATACTGCTTCAGTGCTCCAACAAAGTCACCCCAAAAACAGATTAGATGAAAAATTCAAACATAAATCTGACCAAAACCATTAACTGTTTTCCAGTAACGCTTGATGTTGCAGTTTTTGTATGGGATTATACTGTGAATTTTTTGGTCTAGTATAGTTGCTCTGTAAATCTGGTGGTGGACCTCCAGTCCATCTCACTTTTTGTTCTTAAATATAATTTACAATAATAATAAAAATATTTAGTTTCTTATAAAAAAAAAATACAAAAGAAATACTCCATAACTGGTAAAGGCATCATGCTATTTTAGCTAAAAATGTCTACCTTAAAAAACTGTGGCCAATACAATTAGTAAAAAGGGTACATGATGCAGGAGCATAATTTTAATTAATAAAGCTGGTTATTTTATATCATTTTAAGTGTTTTAAAATAAATGATAAGGGTCAGGTGAATAGCATGTGACTTTTAATGGTTTTAGTGGGTAGGATTTGTTTATTCTTTTAAGATGAAGGGCCGGGGTTCTATGGTTGTTAAAGGCTAATATAAATTGTTTTGTACTGTAGCAGTCATTATTATTCTTGTAATTTACAAAATCTACAGATTTGAGTTTTGAACTCTTACAAGCCCTAAGGCTGGATTTTATTTTTATGTCCCTACTACAATCCTACAGTTTCTTTCTCTACACTATGATCTGTTAGCTGCTGGATCCTACATTCCGTGGCTATATTAAATTTCTATTATTCGTAGCTGCATCAGTATAGCAAACCGCTGAGGCCTAATGTAATATGCTATGGGTAATCTAGAATGCAAAACGTGGCATTACACTTGTTAGATTTAGGAATATATTAATTATGATTGATTGTTATTGATTATGTAATTATGAGTTATATTTAGTTTCCTTACTTGGTGAGATCTTAAGGAAGCCTTCTCTTGTAACATTCTTATTAAGCAATACAGAGTAGTTACTCTTTCACTTAACATGATATCAGAGCTCAGGGGTCTGTGAATTTGTGTCCGGTTTCTCTCTTTTAGAATCATTGTTAAAGACAGCGCATAGGTAACAAGCGCCACTATATACACGTGAGCCTCGCGCCACATCTTCTTCGGCAGTCCTAACAACAACGACGATGACGAAATGCTCAGATTTTGTCGATCAATCCAACTCTTTTCGGAGTTTTCTGTCATGGGATGATTTAGCAAGTTTTCTTTAGACATTTTGAGTTGTTTTGGAATAGTTTAAACTTTTGGGGTTTTTTTCTGGAATATTTCAAACTTCTCGCTGTGCTTTTTCCAGCTATGTTAAACCATCCAAGCTTCCCCAAGAAGTTCCCACTATGCATCTTCCAGCGATGTTAAACCATCCAAACCTCCGCATTTGTTCCCATTGTGCATTCTCCAGCGGTGTTAAAACATCCAAGTCACTGCATTTCCTGTTGTGCATTCTCCAGCGGTATTAAAACACTCTAATCTCCTTGTGGATCTTGTACTGGTTTCATTTGTAACAAACTTGAAGCATACGATAAGTATATTCTAGCTTGAGCAGGAATGTCCCCCCTAAGATATTATTAGAAGCATAATAATAATCATCTAAAGATATGATTATGATTCTATATCTCTCTAAGATATTGTTACATAATAATTGAAATATGATTATGTAATCCTAATGGTTATTAGTACATTTAGTTTTCATATTAACTTGATGTAATGCTTATATAAAGACATCTCTCTTGTAATTCTAATAATCCAGAAATATAAAATTGTCTTATTTCTTACCAAAAAAGGGAGAGCCATTGAATAATCTCGAAGAATACAGAAAACTAGTTGGGAAACCATTGGATAATCCTGAACGATACAAGAGACTAGCTAGGAAGCTAAACTATCATACAATCACTTGACTAGGCATTTCCTTTGTTGTAAGCGTGGTTAAACTCCTTGTGAGAGTTATTGGGATGTTGTTATACGCATTCTTAAATATAAAAAAGGGACACCATGCTAAGGACTGCTATATGATGATAAGGGTCATACTCGGGTCATTGGGTTTTCTAACGCAGATTGGGCGGGTTCAATTTCAGATAAGCGCTCTACTACAAGATATTGTGTTTTGATTAGACGTAATATAATATATTGAAAGAGTAAGAAACAAATTGTCATCGCCAGGTCTAGTGCGGAAGCAGAATATCGAGCTATGGATTTAGCAACATGCGAGTGATATGGTTAGAACAGTTATTGCAAGAATTAAAGTTTGGAGGAGGAGCACAAATGAAGCTAATTTGTGACAATCGAGCAACATTGCATATCATTTCTAATCTTGTGTTTCATGAGAGGACCAAACACATAAAAGTGGATTACCACTTTATCAGAGAAAATTTTTTGTCTAGATATATTGCTACTAGTTCTATCAACTTATAAGGCCAATTAGTATATGTCCTTACTAAGTCTCTTCAAGGTCCGCGCATTGATTTCATTTGTAACAAGCTTGGTGCATATAATATGTATGCTTCAGCTTAAGGGGGATTGTTAGAATTAGGAATATATTAATTATGATTGATTGCTAGAATCATGGGATTGATTGTGAAATTATGGGGTTATATTTAGTTTCCTTGGTGTAATCTTAAAGCTATATAAAGCCTTCTCTTGTAACATTCTTATTAAGCAATACAGAGTATTTACTATCACTTAACAGCACTCAAGTGGCCAAATTTATCAGCAAGGATTTTCGCAGGTACCAACTGCATTGCATTGTAGTTCAGTATCAATAATACAACCAACTGGAAAAAGTAGGACGGAATTACCTGCCCTAGAGCTTCAGACATGTAGTAATGAGCTCTAAAGGAAGTACTATCAATTCTCCGAGCATTGTAGCAATCTCTTATGGCCATATGGGCATCGTTTTTCCACTTCCGCTGGAAAAGAGTGGTAAATGACTAATTAGAAACTCGTTTCACGCGAAGGAAACAAAGATCACAACATTTAACATGAAACAATTTCCAAGGAACCTTAAGCAACAAGGCAGCACGAATGCAAAGACATTCATGCCTCAGTACAGGTCCAATTCCACTACCACGGCCCTCCAAAACTTCATTGCATGCCTCAATTGCATAATAAGGATTCGTCCCCCACTCCAAAGAATTTCTAGCAACTTTAACTAACATTCTGCACTTTTCAAGCTGTAACAATCACATTGGACTAGCTAAGAATTAAATGCATGAATAATACCTTTTTTAATCGAATACTAAAATCTGCCCAGCAAGGTTACCACAAAAAACAATAAACAAAACAGAAGATAAGCAAAGATTCCCACCCTGGCAGCCATATTGCCTCTGATAGGAAAATTACTTTGGAGAATATCAGGTACTGGTGACTGCAATTCTAACCCATTGAGTGTTGGTGTGAAGCTCATAATTTTCGAAGCATCACCTTCAGTATATCGTGTGGCACGCCCTCCTCCTACGAAATAAGATAGAAAACCATTGAGTATTATCCAAACAAGTTTACACCACACAGAAAAATTAGCCTGTCGTGAACTAAAAAAACAGATTCATTGTGCATCAAGTTAAATGTTCATTTAATAAGAATATTCAACTAATAAAATGACAACAGAAATTTCCCTTGCTATCCTACCAGACTAACCACGTTTAGGGTGATACTTTGTGGTGTATCATTTCTCTGAACTTTAAAAAGAGAAACTTAGATACACAGACACTTATAGATAATCACCAAGAGCAGCCATCAGAAATCCGAAATTCAGAATTTACATGCATATAATTTTGGCTCGTATTCCAATATATATGCAATACCCATGCAATGGACTGATACAAAATCAAGAAATCATGTCTGTCAAATATATATTCATGTTCCCCCATGGCATAATATAAAGTCAAGCAATAAGGGACCCCAAAGATGGAAGCAAAGCTTCAGCAAGATTAAACATACCATGATTCACATCCATTAGATATACATGCTCTCCGCTATAACTAAGGAGAACCTCTTCTCCATTAGGACTAAATGTAACATGAGTCAGGTGCAAGCTTGAACGTCCCTAAAAGAAAAGGAAACAACATTTGGACCAACATTGTAAAGATAACCAAAAGATAGATAATTTTATAGAACGTTACAGAACAAAAATTAAAGGAAACAAAATGATAGACACAGACCAAGTATTTTAAAGTATCAACTAAAATGTAATATTTCAGAACCATAGCATCAGGTCCCAGAATATTTTAAAATATCATGAAATAAAACTAAACAAGTTTCAAAATAAATTTCAATCTGCTTTCCTGAAAAAAACTCATAAAAGACAGGATAACTATTGAAAGTTCCAACAAAAAGGGAAACAATATTATAAAAGATAATAAAGCAGTAATAAAGTCAATAAAAAAACACTAAACTAACATGTTCAGAAAGATGCATAGGGCAGAAATAATTAACACAAGGTGGTGGTGACATCCTTTTCCGACAGGAAGTTAGCGAAGGCAGCATCCTTCTATCATACAAACGAGCAAATGCATCACTGAAAAGATTCAAGGACAAGAAGTTAGAGGAAAAAAGAGTACAAAATATGCATAAACAAACGGATATAGTTTTAGTTGTGTACCTCCCACCAACCAGGATTAAATGAGGCCTAGTAGAACTGATATCACAAGATTTTAGAGACAGAGTTTGTCTTGGTGGATCAGCTAGTGATCTCTTCGCTCCACACCGTAAATCAAGCTGAAAAGAGGCGAAGAAAAAGAAAACAAAGATGGACTTAAAATAGGGGTGATAAGATTTAAAAAATAAAATAAAAATCTACCAATAGTAAGAATACAATATGATCATTACATTAACCAAATTCAACAGTTCAATAGAAAGTAATCCAATGCCAATCAAGGCAAATAACCTAATAATGTAAATCAACCTACTGTCACAAAGCATCTGCAATAGTGTGAACTGAAAAGATATATCAATATATCTTTTAGTCAAGTTACTATTGAAATATTTGGACTTAATTAAATATTTAACTAAGCATTACCATTTCCTATGGCTTGATAAGGAAAATACACAGGTTTATCTTTTCAGACATTTATTGACATGTCAGAGTAGAAATTTTGATATTGATCCTAGATCAACATTTACAACAAAATGGAAGGAGTTCCCCAACTCTCAATCTTAACTGACAGATGAGGACCACAACCAGAAGCAACAATTCTGCTAAGGTAATTGCATCAAGTTGACACTAACAAACATATACTCTAGTCCTCTCTCAAACATGTTAACAGATAACATTATAAATACAAAGAACATCACCAGTTAAGATAGGCCTCTAGTATATTTTTTTATAAAGCAGGTGACTGAATCATCGATAACAAGTAGAGATTCAAAGAATGTTTAGAGAAAACTTAAACATGATGCAGAAGATGGAAAAGATTACTCACTAGAACATTATTACATTCTTGATGAGACGATCCAGCGGGAGGACAAGAAGCACCCTCCCGAAAATCATGTTGTCGCAAAGTCCCATCTTCACTTGCACTCCAGACCACATGTGGATTTCCAACTTCTACCTGCATCAAAAAGCAGGTGGAAATTATGGGAAGCAAAGGAAAGAGGACACACTTTCAGATCTGACATATATACATATTCAGGTACTTATGTTGTAAGATCTTACAGCTAACTTTTTTACTCTTCTGGTGTGACATTGATACAGCGCTGATGGAGTAACAGCATTATCATCAAGTCTGCTCCCACTAAACCGAGACAGATTAAATAACCGAACCTGCAAAAAGATCAGTAGTGAAACTTAACAAAAACATTAACCATGTGCAGAATAGCATCCACCACCAAAAATAAAAGTAAAAGTAGTAAAAACATTACTTCTGCATCTCCAGCTCCAGACACAACAAGCTCATCTGAAGTTTCAGGGACAAATTTTGTACAGAATATGTTTGCAGAATGCCCAGTGTCTATGGAATGCAAGAGTTTTCTACTAGAATAGCTCCAAATGTTGATCTGCAGATAATAATTAAACTATAACTATACTTCAAAACTTCATGTTTCCTTCTCTGAGCTAAATTTCAGTTCTTTCAACACTACCTAATATATGCAAATTACACTTTAAAATTCGGATTACAAGTACTGGAATCTCTTACTCGCATGTCATCTGATCCAGATATCAAAAGAGAGCCTTCGGAATTCCAAGAAATGGCATTCACGCAACCCTTATGCCCCTGTTCAGACATGAAAAGAACTTGATAATAAATTAAAAAGAATAAAAATACAATGGAGTATAATAGACAAAAACATTGGAAACAGAGGAAAGAAAGAATGTATTAAAGGATCCATGCTAGCAAAATCTATACCATCATGAAATTAAAATATAATATATCTGAAACTAAAACAAACCTCCAATTCTCTTTCCTGCGAAAGCCTCCGTATCAAAGACGAGTGCATTTGCAAACTATGATTAGCATCCTACATAAACAGCAAAAATATTCTCATAGATGAGTTACTTCTAGGATAAAGAAAAAATCTCTACCATGAACTATGTTAGAGATAAATGAGAAAGGCAAGCACTCACTAGTGAAGTAAAATATTAGAAAAACATTCTTCTGCCCGGCCAAACACATTATGTTTGATAAGAGATAAAGGCAAGCACTCACTCATGAAGTAAAATATTGGAAAAGCGTTATCTTTAGGCCAGCCAAAAACATCATGTTTGATAAGAGATAAAAGGCAAGCACTCATCCATAAAGTAAAACATTGAAAAAGCATTATCTTTTCCCCAGCCAAACGCATTATGTTTGATACGAGTTTCATGAGAAAGGCAAGCCATCACTCATGAACTAAATATTGGGAAAACTGAAAACATTATCATTTGCTCACCCAAGCACGTTATATTTGATAAGAAGCATGTAATTCATATTATAGAGTCACAATTAGAGGAAAACTCAAAAAGCAAAAGGATAATAGAAGGCAACAGAGAGAGAATCACTAAGCAGATAAAAGAGGGATGGGTTACAGATTCAGTTCAAAATCATCAGGATAAACTAAAAGACTTAAGGTGTAAACTTAATTACTTGAGCTTATCGAAACAAACTTTTCACATGCATCAAGATATCAGCTACCTTTTAAATCATCTACATATAAATCATCTACAAGATTTTGTTTTAAATCTTCTAATTCACTAAGAGATTCATATTAAGAAAACACAATGCAACTGTTTGAGACAACAGTCTCAGTGGAATTACACAACAGCTGGGAAAGTGCAGAAACCTACTCAACATCATAGGTGGAATATTTCTTCCGTAACAACTAATGAGACAATCATTAGAGTTCGAAAAGTACCAAATTCTAACTTCCATGAATTATTTGACACCTTATCCAATTTCTCATTTCATTCAAAAATGATTTTAGCACAGATGATCTCTTCTTTATGCCATGCCACCAATTTTACCGTTTCAAACTGACAGTCAACAAATTGAGGTTCGCAATTGAATGTTCAAGTTCAATTCATACTTCACCAACAATCAATTTAAGCTAATCATAACTGTTCAGTTCAAGCACCAGCATCAAATTCATTTCCACAAATTTTTCACTTAACTCGTTATGTGAGCATTCAGTTAAAACACTTGATTGAACAATCCTCAAATCATAAACCTAACCAAATTTTAGCAAAATCTATAAAAAAAAAGAAAAAAAAAAGTGATAATTTTTTTTAAAAAATAACACTTGATTGAACCATCCTTAAATCATGAACCTAACCAAATTTCAGTAAAATCTAACCAAAAAAATAATAATAATGAAAATAAAACACAAAAATTGATTAAACCAAAATATAAGAAAAATAATCAGAGAAAATGAAAATTACGTGGCGATTGTCGAGCGAATTATAGATATTGCCATCGTGAAAAGGAAAATTCTCCATTTCAAAAAACGACGTGAATTCGATCGAACGCTGTTGACGCCTTGATGCGCTAAGCGTTATGTTGTAACCTTTCCTCGTGTGCTTAGTCCTCCATTTCTATAACTTCTACACTTCCACTAAGCACGTATAATAATAATAATAATAATAATAAATGGGAGACGTGTCGCTGTGGATTCACGTGTCACTGTTTTACAACGCTGAGCATGATTTGATGACATGATGGGTTTAGTTGCTAGGATGGTTAGTTTTTGAGTTCGAATTTATGATATGTTGGCGGCTGATTTTGGTTTCAGGGTAATATTGGAATATCACTCCCGAGTAAATCCTCCTTCAATAGTGAATTTGTTTGGTTATGTGGGACCAAATGCAAACTTAGCAAAAAAACAGATAAATACACCAATCAACAAGGAGATTTAACGTGGTTCGGTGGATTTGGATCCGACCTACGTCCACGGGCACAAACAGGATGATACTTTTATTATTCAAAATGCGCTTCTCAGACCGTTCTTTGTGTTTTACAAGTTAGAGCTTGGTGATTCTGATCTAAACTCTACCTTGCTCTCAACTTGTTCCTCTTATCCTCTCTTTTTGTTCTCTTCCTCTACACTCACTCTACCCTCCTATTTATAATGGTGAAGAAATCATATTCCTATTTGTACAAGAATTTCCTAGTTGAAACAATTTCATTTTCCATAAGGATTCCTAGTCAAAACTATTCTCTTTTTCCATAAGGATTCATATTATAACAACTATCTTCACTTCTTTTATCCTATTTGGACACTGACTCATCAGTTTTCCCCATAAAAGTATGATAACTTATCTTCTGGAGCATATCCCGCCATATTCCCGGTCTTCATGAGGTCGGTCATGATGGTCATTTGTGCTGAGAATGCCGCTAACGATCTGATAGTGCTCGGTCATCCGAACCAAAGTGGTCGGTTATCGGATCATAAAGTTCTCGGCCACTCACTCATGTGGTCGGGTCGGTATTAATGATCTTTGACCAATGAGAAAATTACCATTTTGCCCCTGTCGTGCTGTCTTAAATATCATAGTGCCTAAAAACACCATCAACACTCACTCATGTGGTCGGCACGTGTCACTGTTTTACAACGCTGAGCATGATTTGATGACATGATGGGTTTAGTTGCTAGGATTGTTAGTTTTTGAGTTCGAATTTATGATATATTTTTTTTTATAAGAAATTAGGATTACAGGTGATTTTATCTGTTTCTTTTTTAAGATGATTTTACTGTAGATTTCTAACGTTAAAAAAAAAATGAAGGTTTAGTTGCCGGTTTTAGTTGTTACAATGTACTGCGAAGCACTGGATGCATTGGCTTGGGCTTTTCACAGATTGGGGCTCATCAGATTAATAAACGGTGCATGTAGTGGGAGACCCAGCCCAAATAGATTCCTCTACTTTTCCTTTTTCCCTTTTTCGTATTTTTTGACAAAATTGTACGCAACATACTGCATGCTCAAGAGGCTTATGTAGAGTTTGGTATATGATTTAATGAATTTATAAGTTGATTTATATTTTTAATACAGTATTTATAAACTAACTTAATTAATACTATTTATCAAATTATGTCTTAAACAGGTGAATGATATGAGTTTAATTCGTTACTAAAGCGTAAATCCTGATTTAATTAGCATTGTGTGTGGTGAGACGTGTTCACATATTAAAATTATAATCTGTTACCTAAAATCAACAATAGAGTTACTCTAATACATACATGAAATGGAATATAATTGAGTGGGGACGGCAGAAGAAACATTTGAAGAACTGAGATTCTCTTAAAAGGACTAGAAGCAGTGTAGCAACTTTTACTTTATGAAAAAAGTTGTCTATCCTGTCAACCAAAGTGAACGTTTTATTAATGGAGATAAGAAATAAGGAAAGCAGTTTTTTTTTTTTTTTTTTTTTTTTTTGATAATTGGGGTGTCCGGACCAACTTATCCGCACCTCGACTAATCCCCGAGACCTGTGCCTCGTGCCCTCAAAAGTTTCCCAACACAGATCATGATAAGTCGCTGGCTTTTCACACCATGGGGCATGACTCCAAAAAAATACATCTAATGGGATTCGAACCTTAAATCTGAGAGGGAGGAAATCACTCAAGCTCAAAGCATTTACCACTTAGGCAAGGAAAGCAGTTTGTTATAGAGCTAAGAACGTTACGTGAACGTGAGAGAGAATATTGGGCATCACGATTTTGTTGTACACCGTCCGCCCCCAGCTGATGTAACACATAATATATTCTTATGGTGGAATCGTAAAATTAATTTAATATGAGCAAAATTTTGAAATAATTTTATAATTTTAAATTAGAATTGTGGTTTTTCTCCATATTCCTTATTAAACATTAAGATCCAAGTATCCTTTTTTCCTTTTATTAATTTAACTCTAATGTAGCTTCGTCCATTTTTAGGTTAATTGTAATGTGATTGGGGCCAAAAAACAAAAAATGAATTCATTAGCATAAAAAGAATGGTAAAAAGCAAATTTAATTTTCCCAGTTTCTGATCAACCCGTGCTCATGAACATGTATATCATGTATGTATTTATTCTCTCTCTCTGTCTCTGTCTCTGTCTCTGTCTGTAATAATGCAAAAAGCTTGTGGTCCCATGATCTCATCAAAATGGACTGGAAATTTTGCACCATGTGGATGTGAAAGGGCAAAGGCATCATGCAATCCCATATCATAATCGCGTGCATGCTACGTAAATACAAAACAAGTAGTAACCAGCAACCAAACTATAAATCAGTATCAGTCCCCACCAAAATTGCTTCATCATCTCCCACATCAATCACTAAAAAAGACCAAACAACAACACCAACCACTACCATATTCACAGATAATCAAACAAATACAACATGGAGGATACCAAAAGAGAAAGGTTACATAAAAGGTTGTTCTTTCGAATTTAAATTAAAATAGCAGTAAAAAAAGGTGGGGTCTAAGGCTCTTTCTTATAAGACACCCACCATGCCGCGCACCTGAGTAGTAACATAAAGATAACAGTGTAGTACTCACGCAAGCAAGAAAAGGCGGCGTAGGCCAATGGCGGATGTGTGGATTGGTGATGAATTGGAGCCGCTTTAGCAAGTTTCCAGATGAAACTGAGAAGTGTGTCTTTGATCTTGAGAAACTCTACACACAAGAGATGTAATACAACTTGACAAGAAACACAGGAATAAAGGAGAAGAAAAGAGTTGGGTCCCAAAACACACAAGGAGCGTGCACTCTGTTCTCTTATTTGGGTTTGGGTCCCGCTCGAATAACTAGTTTTCTCACATCTCCTCCCATGAGTGTTACTCGCGAGTCTAATAACTCATTTCTCTTTTTTAAGAGCATAATATCAGCACTCAATTCCTTTTCTCTAGAGACTAGAAAGAGAGATTTTACAAAGCCAAATTGCTGATTTCCCACTCAATCATTGAACATAATGACTCAACCGAGAAATTATTCAAGCTCTTTCCGCTAATTCAAATCTCCTCCTTTGCTAGATAATCCCCATTTTCTGCAATCCCACGCCCAACTAATATGTACCATACTTTTTTATTCAGCACACACCAACGACAACCTCTAATCTAGAAGAAATGATAATGACAAGTACTACGACGAAAACCAACTGTTAAAGATAAGGCGATTTATAGAGAATCGAGTCCAAAAGCTTTGGCTTTGAGCTTCAAGGATTTCAAGAAATCAATAGCTTCATCAAGAACCAACATGGTTTTCTTGCTCTTTCCATCAGGAATAATACTCCGGAGAACACTCACCGTCTCCCGTATGTTATCCTTCCTCATTCTCTTGTTGGTTGCTAGGTAACCAAATTCACCTGACCCAGGATTCTGACCGTTGGCACAACTAGATTCTGCATCATCCTCATTGTCAAGGTGTGAGTTACATTTGACAGAACTAGCAGGAATGGGCGATGGCACATCTTGACAATCTTCATAAAAAAGTTTTCGCTTTTTGCTAGGTCCAGCTGAGCTAGCAACTTCCTCTGTGCTCCCATCAAACCAATCTTGCTTTTCGTGAGCTGTCATTGTACTAGGGGAGTGACCTGTGCTTGTAACTTCATCATCAGTGTCACTATCATCATCATCCGAGTACAGTAGCGCATTGAGTTCTTCAGTATCCTCGTGCATTTCACTTTGCAGATCAGCCCCATTAGTTTCATCTAATTCATCAATCAAATTTGGTCCAGAGTGAATATTTGCTTCTCCTTTCGCTCCAGGATTTTCAGGACTCAAATTAGAACCATCAAATGGCTTTGGACTCCAAGAAGTCAGGCATGGGACAGGTTCTCCAATTCCAGAGCTAAACATCAAAGTTGTTTGATCCCTGGATTGATCGAAAACAAGAAACCTCTTCTGTGCACACCCAGACACTGCCTTGGTTTTGATGGTCTCACCATGATTCTCAAATGGGCCAGGAGGTAATTGCTCTTTTAAAATAGAGTTTGAAGCAGGCATAAAAGCCTGTCGGAAGCGGGGCAACCAATATAACCAACTGTGAGGTTCATTTGCTAGGGCAACCTGTGAGTAAGGTTGCACAGGATATGCACTAACTGGCAACATTCCATTAGGTGAAACCACATTAGTTCCAAGGTTCATAAACGTAGGAATACTATTTTGCTGCCCCAAGTGAATTGGATGACTCGAAAAATTTGAATTGGGGGATTGCCAATCAAATTGCTGCTGAGGAAACCAGGATCCACAGTCTTCTCCCATCCAACCAAAACAATAACCTAATATATTTTTAGATAGAGAAACCCCATTATAATTAAAAACTGAGTAATAAATTAACGAATGAAAATTTTGTCTTAAAAAATACGGACAACGCAATACATACCAAAAGGACGTATAGCGTACAGAAAGCTGCTATTTTCTGTTTGTCTCAATAGTAAGGGAAAAACTAAAACTCCAGCTAAACTTGAAATCAAAACGACTGAAACTAATATATCTACGTGACAGGTTTAAGCAAATGACGGAAATATTCAGCCTGCAAAAATACACAAAAAACAGTCTTAATAAATGATTTTATATCTTCTTCCTAGAGATTAACAAGAGCAAAGAGTTTCTTGCTTATTAAACTGCATGAACGCTAATAAAAGAACAACAAGCATAGTGTTCACGAACCTGGCAAAACTTAAGAGGTTGAAAGCATGCTATGATTCTAACTACTATGGCGGACCTCCCTGCAATCCCATGTTCATGTTTCAATGCCCGGAATCTTGTTTGGCCTGCTGCTTGACACACCATAACTACTTCCCAACCCTTTGATATTAAATGAGCAAATCAATCTTCCACAGACGATTAATTCAATACCAGTAACTCAATAAACCAGGATGATGCCAATCAGAAAACAAAAGGACTCAGATCTACCAGCAAGAAAGAAATAACCAATAGACGTAACTAGAATCTAGAGAGATTGAAAGAACAATAAACTACTACCAAAACAACTAAAATAAAATTCACTAAGAAGGAAATGAGAGCGAGGGGGGGATTTTCTGAGGAAATGGGTTTGCTAATATTCAGCTAATCTGGCGGACGTAGCAGGGAATGACGACGAAAAAAGTGGATCCCATTGAAAACAGAGAAGCAACAAGATCAAGACTGAGAATTAATCAGCAGAATTACAGAATCACTCTACAATAGAGGTTCAAAGGAATGACTTTTCGATACACATCAACAGAAAGTGTAAGCCACCAACGCATGCTGTTCTCTTATCCACAACCACAGCTGTTCCCACACCACAACCAATTCAAGGATCCTGCAACATATTAATCACATTAGAAGCAATAACTTGCACAAATTAACAGTTCATTTCCCCAGAAACAATAAGGTAAGAGCAAAATTTTAGCAGCATAACCAAAAGGATTCAACTTAATGAGTGTAGATCATGTTTAAAAACCAGATCACAATCTCACATATACAAAAAAGACACAATTTTTTAAGTTCCTAGTGTTTTGGTAAGATAATTCAGCAAACAAAATCTTAAAGAAATGCCTCCTAGACCCTGAATTTGACTAAAATCCTAGCTTCAAGCTAAGAACAGATTAAGCTTCTAAGCTAAGAGTGACAGATTCAATGGGAAAGATTAAAACAGCCCAAACAAGCAGCAAACAAATATTTCAGGGCCACAAATCAAAAGATCACATATTTTTAACAACAAAAGAGCAAGAAAATAACCATGAAAGAGCTAAAAACTTACAGAAAAATCACAGAGAAACAGAACCCAGTTAAAAAAAAAAGAAACAAGACAGGCTCAAACAGATCAATCTTCAAAACTGAAAACCCAGATCGAATCGAACACTCGGAGATACAAAGGCTTGAAAAGGCTTCACTGCGTGTGCGCGTGAGAGAGAGAGAGAGACAACAGTCAAAGTCGAAAATGGGTGAGTGCATGGAAGCAAAAGATTATATAGAATCAATTGACAAAAATGTCCCTGGAGAATAGGATTAATCACCAAAAGGAAAAAGTGAGGGAGTTTGATATGATACGTGCGCGTGTAGAGTGCACGCAAGGTATACGTGTACAATGATGAAACACAGTCATGTCTCTCTCTATCTCTCTCTCTCTCAATGTGGGGGGACAGCTGTATAATTGATTAATGGCCTAAACAGTGGAGAGGTTTGGTCAATGTCACGTTGACCGAACAAACTAAACCATACTCTTTGGTTAAGTTAATTTAAGTGTCTGGTCTGGTTGGGGTAGCATCAAGTAGTTGTATATTTTATAGAAATACTATAATATATAACTGTTTCAAACATAAATATTATTAGAATATTACCAAAAAATATTTCGTTAAAATTATTGTTTGGCTAATTTGATAAATTGTCTGTCCATTTAGTACAACAAGTTCATGCATTGGTAATTTTATCTCATGACTCATGCTGCTGGGGGTAGTGAGTTTTGATTTTTTATAAAATTAGTTTGATCCGATCCGAGATAATGAATCAAATATATTATTTTATATTATTTATAGACTCATCTCTTTAATTTTAATATCTTGATAATTATCTTCAATATTATTTATTTTATTTTTTTTTAAATCTTTAAATATTTAATTTGTATAGTATAAGTGTGATTGTGACCCGACCTGACTCGCAATGAGTCTCTACTTCATTTTTTGAGTTTCTAGTTAGATTTTTAACTTTACCCCTTCGGTCAAGTGAGCACCCCTAATTAGATATTATATGACTTGTATTTTTTAGTTTTTACAAAATTATTTTCTGGGTTATATGGATCAAACAACTATCAATTTTTTTTCTCAATTTAAAGTTGTAAAAATTTTATATTTCGATTAACTAAGCACTACCCATTAAATTTTTTTGTTTTTTTGTTTTTTTTTTTGTTTTCAACGCTCCTAAAATTAGTGGATGCTAATTGCTTTAACCAGTTAAAACTTTTACACTGTAAGAACGGAATTGATATTTGGTTTCTACTCATGCACTACTTTTAAATGCTAGTTATACAAATTTACAATTTTTTTTTTAAATGTTTTAGAATTTTGTTCAAAATATGTAAAATGACCAAGTGAGCATATGTAAATTCCATTAAAAATCTGATTGGTTATTGAATCAATGATCTAAAAATTTAACGGGTCATTAATTCGACCAATTGAACCGGTATAATCGGCAGATATTATAAAAAAATTATTTAATTAAAAATTAGAGAAAAACATAAAAATATAAAGATTACACAAAATATATACACACAATCATTGATTCTAATAATTTATAACATCAAACAAAATGATTTGAAATCCTTTTAATTAAGAAAACTCGAAAACCGGACTGGTTCACCGATTTTAACCGATTTTTCTTGACCGATTTTTAGGGATTTTTTGAACTGAGTTCATATCGCGTTCTAACCGATTCAATCTGGTAGAAGACTGATAAATTCATTTAAATCTACATGGTATCCTATGTTTAACATGAATACCAATTATTTGTTGCTTGACCATTCAAAGTTCGACCCAAGAATTATACAAAGAAGATGTGGCCTACTAATCACCATTTCTAATCCTTACCCTGCTTCTACCTGAAATTACATTTATCTCCTGTTATTATCATTTTATCTGTCCACGGATAAGTCCGACTTTAAGATTTTGGTGGCCATAGGCGTAAGTAGAGCTGGCTACCGATTCGATTCGGTTTAGAATCAGAATTAAATTGATTATGTAAAATCGGAATCGAATTAAACAGTTTTGGTTCGATTTCGATTCTATTCTGATTTTTTTTTATAATGATTTTTTTAAAAAATAAAATAAAACGATTCCACCCTAAAACCGTTGGAACCATTCGGTTCCAATATTCTGGTTCGAACCGATGGAACCGAACGGTTCCAACGGTTTCGGTTCAAACCACTGGAACCGTCCGGTTCCAACAGTTCATTTCGGTTTGGTCAAGAGTGAACCCTAATTGAACCTAAAAAGTTCGGATCCGGTTTCGGTTTCGAAACCGGAACCGGATGAAAAAAAAAACTTTAATAAGGTATTATTAAATTTTTTTTATATATATTTTCAGCAATTAAACTATATAATTTTGTTGAGAGAATATCAGCTTTTTCGTATAAAGAAAATAAATAATAATAATAATTTGTAAACAAATAATAATAAAAACTAATTAAAGAGAAAATAAAATGATAAAATTTGAATAAATGATGTTGTGATGACAATATTATATATTTATTATTGTTTTTTTAGCAAAAAGAAAAACATTAATAGCGAATCAACATAAAAAATAATAATGAGAAAGTGAGATAATTAGTTTAATTATATATATTTTTTGAAAAAATTAATAATAATTAAGTTATTTGTTTGAAAATTAATAAAAAGTAAGATAAGTTTTTATTAAAATTTAATAATTCAATAACTTTCCTTTACTATATTGACTAATCAATAAAAAAAATTGTTATTTTTATATAAAAAATAATAATAAAAACCATCAATTAAAAAATATAATTTTCTTACTATATAAAATTATAATTAATTTTATAATATACTTAAATATATGAATATAATTTTTGAGGAGACCTTAAATTTAATTAAGACCGTAAACAACCGCTCATTGGTGTCCTAACTTTATTAGTATTGTTATATGTTTTTTTTTTTAAAATATTTAAAGCAGTTTTGTAGCCAAACCTTTTTGCTGATGTGATCTGATATGTTATATGGATGTGAATATGCCATCTAATGTAGGGGTGTTTATAGAGTCGGGTCAACTCGTGACCCGACGCGATCCGTGTGTGTAAAAAAAAAATTGTAAATTTTCAACCGAACCCGAAATTGTCGGGTTGGGCAACGGGTTTGATACTAAAACCAAACCCGACCATATAATATTTATATTATTTTTCTTAAAGTTTTTTACTTTTATTTCATTTGTTTATTATTTTTGTCTATTAAAACTTTATATTTATGATAATTTTTGAGACATAAAATAACAAATATTTGTATTTCAAAATAATTAATTCATTTTAAAAAAAATTCCAGACGACCCGACCCGACCCCAATCGGGTTCCACCTTCACGTGACCCGGCCCGATCGGGTTCCACCTTCTCGTGACCCGGCCCGATCGGGTCTCATAAAATTTCAAATAACCCGACCTCATACGTGAACACCCCTAACTGAATGGCCCCAACTTGGGATTCAAAGTATTTGTTTTCGGAGTGGAAATTGAATTGGTGATGTAATAACTTTAATGAATTATTGGTTTAATAAGTTGAATCATGTATAAAAAAAAACGATAAAATCGACTTACGTAATAAATTATTTTATTTAATTAAAAATTAAAAAATACAAACAAAATATTAAAAATAGAAATGAGATAAAAAAAAATCCTCATAAATTTAATAAATATGATAACCTGAAATTTAAGTACGATGGAAGTGAGATGTATTGTTGGAGACAAAATTAATTGGAAATGCTCTAATCTCCTAATCTCTATTCTAATAGAGAGATAAATAAATTGAGATAACAAACAAGCTTATCCTATGTATGTGGATGAACCACTTATTATCTCAACTCTTAATACACGTAAGATAAATAAATAAATAAATAAATTTTAATAATAGTAATAATAACAGGCTTCATTGTTTTTCCTACAATACACAAAACATCTTTAAATTGCTTCTTATTATAAAAATGTTTTTGCCTAATTTCAAATTTAAAAACCAAAAATCATTTTCCTCTCATTTCAAACTACCCAATAATGAATTGACTCATTAGAGCTTCAATTGGGTACTCATAAGTCTCTCTTCTGAATGCAAATCTTCTTCTAAATTGTCTTAGATCAACCAGACCAAACAGAACTTTAAAAATAAGTAAATTAATTAACTATTAAAAGAACTAAATGAAGCCAAGTGATGGCATGCTCCCCCACTAAAGATAATATTAATTTTTTCTTAAAAAAAAAAAAAAAGAACCCATGATTTAATAACCTGAAAGAGATCTTATGCACATGGAAGAAGATCTAAAAGCCCCAAAATATTTATAAATTAAAGCAAATAAAAAAAATAAAATTATTAAAAATAAAATGCAAACTTTCATGGCCTTTTGTTTGTAGTGGAGGGAACAATAGGCACGCCCTAATCGAGTCCTTCACAAATTGGGTCTTCACTTTTGATATATAGCACTCATATTAAATTAAATTACTCTCCTAATAATACAATTACATTATCAATACACATGAGATGTAAAGTAATCCAAAGCAAAGCAAAAGCAAATTAAAGGTTTCCTCCACACACACGTCTATTGTATTTGTGTTTTGTAATTATATATTTAATAATCATACTTTGTTCTCTTTTCTTACCATTTTAATACTTATTATTTCAATAATATCTCACTTTTAGTTACCAATTTAATATTTATTTAATAATTTTCAATACTTTTATCATTATGTTTTTATTTTTAATAATGGCGTCAGATTAAATTACTCCCGGTAATCAAATTGCTATTCACAGATTTGGATCGGAGGTAATGGAAACGTGCATCTGTGGTCTTGTGTGATAGCAATGTTCTTTTATAACTTTAAAAAAAATTATAAGACATAAAGAATAAACACGTTAAAAATGAGGGTAGTTGAGATGAAAATACTTAAATGGATGCGTGAGTGGATTATGAGAGATAAAGTTATAAACGAATTAATTATGAAGAAAGTGGTTGTGGCACTCATTGAGGATAAGATGAGATAAATACAACTAAGATGGTTCATACATATCCAATCTAGACCTTTAAGTGTCTCGTTAAGAAAATGAGAGCAAATGATATTACCACATATTAAACGATAAATTCATATAAACATAAATTATAAAAAATATATCTAAATTTTACTTAATTGAATGAAACAATGATTTTGATATACGCAATAGTTTCAAAAGACTAATGTAACTAACTCCATTTATTGAGAAAATAATCTGTTTTGTTTGATTATTGATATTCAAATTTAAAGCTTAGTAGCTTCAAAGAGAAGAAAAATGGATGATTTGTGTAACGCACCAAACAATGATTTCTGATAATTTAATTTATTATTATTTATTATTTTTAAATGTTGTAACGTTTTTCCAAGTTTGACGATGTAACAAACCTTTTGAAATGTGTGATGAAATATAATGATGCATCAACATTTATATGGCGGGATATATAATTTATATTGTCAATATAAATTATTTCTCTTTCATTTTTAAATTAGTGGAAGTTTATATAACCATAATAATTTAGGTCATTAGAATATCACGAGTTTATAATTAATATTGTTGATGGTAAAAATCAGTATATAAATCAAGCATGGTAAGCCAGTGACAGAGGTGGAATTTCCCTATTGGTCGATGTTCATAAAGTATTAACCACTTCTCGGCTCAGCAGGAGTCCGGACGCGATCTCCCAGATGAGACCGACCATAATATGTGCTTTGATGCGGTTTCCATAAACCGACCACATCAGCTCGTCAGCTCGGTTCGGGCCTACTATGCTCCCTTTTTAGTAAGTCGAAGGGCTCGGACAGTTCAATACAGGACGAAAATGGTTCGGTAGGTTCGGCAGATTATTAGGCCGACCACTTAGCGACCGACAGAAGTATCGAGATTGTGATTTTCATCTACACGTATCATCTCCCGGAAACACCCATCAGGCTGTCATCATCACTAAATACGTGTGGCAGTAAAGAGTCAGATTGATGCGATGAGATGTCAAGGGGCATGCTTACTTTCGGCAAGAACAAACTTAGGGCAGAGAACTTAATAAATGAGGCAAGTGTCACGTGGAAGATTCTGCAAAATATGAATAGCAACTGCCTCATCTTACCGCCTCATTCTTAGTATATAATGGAGGGTAGTCTCGTATGAGAAAATGACGAGTTTTTTTCTTCTTGGTTTTGTGGGAAGAAGAGTAATTTGTAAATACTTCAGAAGTGCAAACAGCTCGGTCTTCACACCGACCGAACACAAAAAACAGGTCGGCCGAGCATATTTCAGTAATAAAACACTCATCCGTTTTGTACCCGTGGACGTAGGTTGGATTTAATCCGTGGAACCACGTTAACTCTCTGTGTCAATCTGCGTGCTCTTCTCCTTCTATCAAAGTTTGCTTTTGGTTTCATATAACCAAACAAATTCACTGCTGAAGGAAGGTTATCCCGGGAACAATATTCCATTATTGTCCCTGAGACGAAAACAAACCGTCAATAGTTGGCGCCGTCTGTGGGGAAAGAACAAGAAGCAACTCGCGTTGTAAGACGATGGTAGAATGTGAAAGTCGTGGTTTGCACAAGTAGCTCAACAACAGAATGGATGGAATGAGAAAGGAATGTGAAGAAGCAAGCCAGAACGGGAGGAAGAAATGGTCTGTATGGACAAAAACCTTTTCTTGTTGAATTGTGGAATGAAATATAAAAATACTGGCCAACGGACACCCATCCGGGGTGAATTGTCGAATGAAATGTAACGACGTGAATGAGTTACATCCGTTGGCAACGGCTGACCAAGCTCCTCAGTAGGAAGGAACTACACTTCCCAAACTGCCAATCGCCAGCTTCGCAAGTTACTTGTGCTGGAGGATTGATCAGGGAGCTAGTCAGCCAAAGGCGAGGGAGGACGTCCGTTGGTCCAGTTCTCAATTGGTGTGGTGGTCTTCCCCGAATGAGAGGAAAAGAGGCGAAATGTATTCGGGAAAACCACGCAAAGCGAAGACTGACGGCCTCGCCCGGAAGCCCAGGGTTGACCGAGAGGCACCAGACACCGGAGAAATGCATTGTTAAAGGAGCACCGACAGAACGCCTGGTTCGGCAAACCCTGTGATCTAGCTCGGAATCCTCGAAGTCAAGTTCAAATCAAAGGATTCCAACGAAGCGCCTGATGCATGAGTCAACTCGAGTGTGAAGTTTACAAATATGGTGTACGCATCGAGAGTCTTCAGAGCTCGGATCAAAAAACGCGGTTGGACCGCAAAACAGGAAGCAAAAGAAAGTAAATGTAAAAGCCTCTCTTAAAATGTCCCGCAAAGAGTTGTAAGAAGGGCAGTAGGTCCTCTGGATATGAATGAAACTTTTTTTTTTTAAAGAAACTTGCTTATCTTGCTTGTTTGTTAATTAAACGTGAAAGTTATTTTCATTATTTTTTGGACATACTCGATGCAAAGAAACGCTTTGAGACCGGTGTAGGCACTGTATTTTTACACATAAGTCCCTATGATGAGTCTCATTTTGGAGACACTACCTTTTAAGTCACGGAGGTCACGGGAAACGGACATCGGAAGGGGAAATTCAGAATAAACAAGGTTCACTGTTTTCGTTAGTGCTGCGTTCGTGTTTACGTTCGAACATCAAACGGATTGCGGGCGTTCGTGCCGCGTTCGAGGAAGCGTTCGAACGGTGTCGGTAATTCTGGTTTTGCTGCTAGCCTCACATCCAGCCCAATTAGCCCCCCAAAGCCCATAAAACACATCCCAATTTAAATAAATAAATATTAATTAAAACATTAACTAAATAAGATAATAATTAAATTAATTAAATAATTAAATAAAACATATACCAAACATAAAATAAACAATTACCAACTTAAACTAAAATCATGCCTAAATTAAACAAATCACATACTAAATCAAAATATAATCATACCAAGTTAAAATCAATCAACCAATATATTATTCCTAACTTAAAATATTGTATTCCTAAACCAAGCCAATCAAATATTCAACCTTCCCTATCTAGCCAAGATTTGTCCCCCCTTCAATCTTTGATTTCCCTTAACCAAACCAAATCAAATCTCTCTTTAATTAGCCAAATCTCTTTCCTTGTCAAGCCCAACCCTTTGCCTATAAAAAGAACCCTTCACCAACCTTCTCAGTCCCTAGTCCCTAGTCCCTAGCTCATACAACACACAGAAAAATTACAGAAGAACACACCCAAAAACGGTAAGCAAAAGATAAAGAGGAAACGGCAGCGAAACCACAAGGAAACAGTAGCAAAAGACGGAGAACGACGACTCAAAACAGTAAGACAACGAACGAGAACAGTGAACCAGTGAACCGGGAGAGTTGCGGAGCATCCACCCTTCCGACGATCGTGTACCGTACATCCGAGAGGTGATTTAAAAGGTTAGACCTGAGGGTACCTTTTCATTAGTTTATATTCGTTTTTTTTATTATTATTGAAATCTATTCGCATGAGAGTCGTTTATGGATGCATGTTGTGGCTTGAATGAAATGGAAGAGTGTCGTCTCTTGTGGTATATAGGATGGAAACCCAGACGTAAATTCCGTAGCCGAATCCGAATGGACGGTAGTGCGGTCTGTACTTGGGATACAACTCCACGTACCACTTGAGTAAACGGCACATTCTCTTGTTTTGTGTTGTTTTCATTTATTTATTTTTCGTCATCTAAATTCTGCATGTTGCTTATTTATGTATGGTTCAATCGAGCTCATGGGCTTAGTAAGTGGAATGAAAGATCCCATATGGGGAGGGGTTAAGGCCCTTTACCACGATGCTTTGCCGCACCGGTTGATGTGTGTTCGGTTGGATGCAAGACACGTTCAATCGGATATACTTAGAATAATATGATTGTCTTTATGTTTGTATGCATGATGTGATGTGACGCGCATGGGCTTAGTATGTTGGTCTAAAGGTCCTCTATTTGAGAGATCAAGAGCCCCAAAAGGCCACATTTACGGCAGTACTTCGCCGCGCTCCTTTATTTTGTTGTTTATGTATTGCGTCTCATTTCATGCATCAGGTCTGTTCCCGTTCGAACGCGTTTACGAACGCAACTCGAACGCGCATGCATTTTTGCCTTATCGTGCATCAGGTCTCATTTCCGTTCGAACGCCTTCAAGAACGCCATACGAACGTGAGCATTCTGTTTCATTTTCGTTCGAACGCGTTATCAAACGCCATACGAACGCGAGCATTCTGTTTCATTGCCGTTCGAACGCGTTTACGAACGCTACTCGAACGTGAGCATTCTGTTTCATTTCCGTTCGAACGCGTTTACGAACGCTACACGAACGTGAACACACTGAACTGAGATATCTTCATCACATGCCATGTATAATTGTTTCTTAGGTGATTTTTTATGGAACCACACATAGTCATTCTTATCTTTGTGCACATAATAATGAAAAGCGTGTTTATTCCATTAGTTGCGTCGTTTGCCTTGGTCTTGATTTAACGCATTACGATTCATATGCCTATGCCATGATGACTTTGGAGTATTATTTCTTGTGATATATCGGATGGAAACCCAGACATAAATTTCGTAGCCGATTCCGAATGGACGGTAATGCGGTCTGTACTTGGGACACAATTCCACGTATCACTTGGAAGAATGCTCACATGTATGCTTGTGCGGATATTATGTATGCTTGTGTTTTCATGAATATGATATGCTGAATGAAGTTGTATGTTCATTGTTACTTTGAGGTATTTTGTTAGACATGTGTTATTAGATATGAGATATATGCGAAATGTATGTATGAGTGTTATTTTGTACCCATGAATATAGAAGCATGATATTCTTAGGAATAAGTGTTACTTAAGCCTGATTAAATTATTATGTAAATCCTTTCATTACAAATGGCATAAGTAAGGGACAATTCCGAACCCAACGGTTTGAGGTCTTCCCTTGCGAGGGGTGAGTGCGGCCTTAAATCTCATTTTCCCGGTTCACACCGGGTGGCGACTCCATCATTCTCCGGTTTAGCCCCCGTGGCTACTCCGTACTCCCGACCGGGCCGCGAGCCCGGGACAGCATGCATCACCCCATATTTTCTGTGTTCCCACAGTCTGGCGACTCCACTGGGGATAGAGAATCGGCCCCGAAATATTGTCTTGTGATGTTTGGATTTATGTTTTAATTGACCGTGTCTATAGTGGATAAAGTGAGTGTTTAATCAAAGGCATTTTAAGGCTAGGTAATGGTTTGGTGTCTTCTTTCATTCACTACCTTTCTAGAAGGAAAAGCTGTGAAGGCACCTAGATAGCCATCTACTGGTAGCCTATTGTGATGGACTAATTTGGAGGACTCGTTGTTTATTCCTGATAACAAGCGATAAGAGCCTAAGAGGCTTGGGTATTTAAGTGAGCCTCGCTCCACCTTCCCTCTGGGGGATCTACAACGGGAAATCCATTTGACAGTCCGTCACACACCATAGCTCATTGGCACGTACCTTAGTGTATAAAAAGGGGTGCGCTCACTTGGTTGCTCGAACCCTTGAGTGGGGAGACCTAGTTGTGGGCCATCCTTCGCCGGTGAGAGCCTTTGTCTATACTCTTGCTAACCCACCCATAGACCGGGTTGGCTAAAGTAACAATTATTTCCTTGAATATGTGCTTGTGGACCATCCTCATTTGGATGCAGTTGGACTATTGTCAGAAATGCGGGCTAGCTGGGCCATTTAAACTGGGGCAAGTTCGCACCTCATGACTATTAGGCCAAAAGCTTCTGAAATGTCGATGGGCCATTGTGTAGAAATTATTATGTCATGTTTGCATTATCTTCTATGCTTGTGTTTGGGAACATCGTTGTTTGGATCCATTTGGACCATTTATCATGGGATATGGGCTTGTTGGGCCATTTAAACCGGGACAAGAACGTATTTCATGACTATTGGGCCAAAAGCTACTAAGTGATTGATGGGCCACTTTGTGATTGTGTTCGGAACGTTACCATTTGGGTTTAGTCGGGCACCTTGTCATGAGATGTGAACTCATTGGGCCATTTAAACTGGGATGGGTTCACTCCTATGACAATTAGCCCGAAGGATTCTAAAATGATAACGGGCCGATTTGCTTGAGAGTTATAATTGATTTAATATGTTATATATGTTATATACACCTCATGCACCTCATGCGTACATACATCATGTTAACCCTTGTGTTCTGAAAGCCATCATAGATTCCCGTTGGGTTAGGGAAAAGGGAAGACTCACCAAAATACTGAGAACAGACATGAGTGAATCAGATATTGAGGTATCCCGTATAGATCAGTTGGAAAACAGTCTCGCCAAGGTCACCGAACAGTTGCAAGCCATGACCACTGCCATGGAAAATATGGTTGTGCCCCGTGCTGGGGGAAATTCTGAGAATGTGAGGCGCGGGGAGCCTCCGAATGGGTTGGGGGATGATGTCCCCACTTCTGATGATGACATAGCAGAGTATGCAACAGGCAAAGTGATTGGGTCTCAGGCAGAATTTCAGAAGCTTCGGGATCAGGTTGAAACAGTTACCCGCAAAATGAGGGGTAAACATGAAGAGTTGTTAGATTATGAGGCAATGACCTTCGGAGAACAGCTGCCAACTCAGTTTAAAATGCCGGACATGGCCAAGTTTAATGGGAACGGAGACCCGAGGGTCCATCTGCAGCAATATGTCTCAGTCATGAGTTCAATGGGCCTATCACAGCGCCAAGTCCAAAAGATGTTTGGGATGTCAGTCGAGGGGGCACCTGTGGTTTGGTATCATAGCCTTGAGAAGAAGGTTAAGGAAGATTGGAAAGAACTAGCTGATGCTTTTCTGAAGCAGTATGTTACAGACTTGGAGATTGACTTGTCACTCCATGATTTGGAGAACACTAAGCAGAAGCCAGAGGAAAGCTTCAAGGAGTATGTAGACCGCTGGAGAAGCCAGCTCCTGAAAATGCAGACTCGGCCCTATGAGAAGGACCAAATCAAAATGATCATCAAGGGCACCAAGTCCTCTATTTATAGTAAGCTGAGGAGGATGACTTCAATGATTTCTGATTTTCGACAGTTGAGGGAAACTGTCATGGATATTGAGGAAGAAGAGGCTGAAAACAGAAAGTCATATGGCCAGAATAGGCGGACTCTTGGGGGGTATTCTGAGACTAAGCCCGCTACTGTCGAGGTTGCTGCCATCAGGAACCGGCAATTTTCCGACCTTGGTAGACCTTTGTCGAAGGTATTTGAAAAGTTACAGGGACAAGGAATCTTGAAACCCTTAGAAGGCAAGCCACTTCCGCACCCCCCACCACCACACATAAATATGAACCTTTATTGTCACTTCCACCAGCTACATGGCCATGACACCGACAACTGCACCCGCCTCAGGCATGAAATTCAAGATCTCATAGATTCCCATAAAATACCCAACCTATGAAAAGAAACCCTCAACCACCAAGCTTCTCACATGGATGACAGTGAAGAACCATAGGCCGAGGAAGAAGGCAGTGATGCGGATGATGGAGATGTTCCTCCTAGTCTATTTGATCCAGTTTTTTTAATGGCATTGATTTTGTTACTTTTTCGAACTCTTTTCCTCAACAATAATAAAGACGTTCATTTCGCTGAAGCTCTTCTGCAATATGAGTATATTTGAGAAAAGTATTCAACCTTGGTACTATGGAATCCAGTGATGAACACGGGGAACCTTCGAAATAAGCAAACAGAAAAGATAAGATAGACATTCAGAAATTGGGAAATAGAGCCAGTGAAGATATTAGACTTGGAAGGGAATTAGTTCACCAAGCCGATCAACGTAGACAGATTGAAGAGATAGCTTGTCTGAGGAAGAGAAGGCTAAGCAGTCACCAGGAGAATTGACAGAAGACCTAACCCGACGGGATAGGAAACCCAATCATGCATGCATGCATACACATAACATATTCGCATCCTTTTTGTGTTTGTTCTGTTTTGTAATAACAGGTTTCAAAGGAGAACAAGAGAAAGCGTCAAATACAAGCCAACCAGAAGCAGTAACCGTACAATATCAGCAGTTTTCGAGAATGAATCGCAGAGGGTCGAGGCCCGAATCAGTATCAGTTTTGGGGATAAGTCCCAGGGTCAAGGCCCACATCACTATCAGTTTTGGGGATGAGTCCCAGGGCCGAGGCCCACACCAGTATCAGTTTGGGATGAATCCCGAGGGCCGAGGCCCACATCAGTATCAGTGGGATGAATCCCGAGGGTCGAGGCCCACGTCAGCATCAGTCTGGGGGCGAGGCCCATGTCAGTAGCAGTTGGGGCCGAGGCCCACTTCAGCAATCAGTTTTGAGGATAAGTCACAGGGTCGAGGCCCACATCAAGCACAGTTTGGGATGAATCCCGAGGGTCGAGGCCCACATCAGCATCAATCTGGGGGCGAGGCCCATGTTAGTAGCAGTTGGGGCCGAAGCCCACTTCAGCAATCAGTTTTGGGGATGAGTCTCAGGGTCGAGCCCACATCAAACACAGTTTGGGAATGAGTCCCAGGGTCGAGGCCCACATTACATCAGTATCAGCATTGCCGGATACGACATTATGGGGGGCGAGTCCCATATTACATCAGATCAGTTCAGCAGAGAATGGCACTCCGAGAATGGAGATATAGTCCGGGAATGGACAGTTCGAGAATGAACAAGCCGGTAATGGCACTCCAATAATGGAAACACAGTTCGAGAATGAACAAGCCGGGAATGGCACTCCAAGAATGGAAATACAGTTCAGAATGAACAAGCCGGGAAGGGCACTCCAAGAATGGAAACACAGTTCGAGAATGAACAAGCCGGGAATGGCACTCCAAGAATGGAAACACAGTTCGAGAATGAACAAGCTGGGAATGGCACTCCAAGAATGGAAATACAGTTC